>BPLS01010777.1:0-14965 GCA_019656275.1 Rhododendron kiyosumense | reverse complement strand
GCCACGTGGAATTTTTTCATTGGGTGGCACTTTTCAGGATGTAAACACACCCCCCGCATTAACATTTTATTTATGCTAAATAAATGTTAATGGCACACGTTCTCTGCCCATGTCCCTTCAAATTCGGACGCACGAAGCATGACAGGATTTCATTCCCATGCACGTCCATTGAACTTCCCAAAGATAGCTACAATAATTCTCCTATAAATGGCAATTAATGATAAGGTTTAACGAATCACATTACCCCTTGTAAACCCCTTCGAATTTGAGTCTTTTCTGTCAAGAAGTCTTACGTTTATGGACTCTCTTCTAGAAATCAATCTCATTCTAGATAACCTTGATCATCAATCTTACTCTCCCCAAATGTCTCCTCCAAATTCCCCTCGAATGTTGGCAGACAAGATTATTTCTGATCGAACATTCCATACCCTCAACCCATCTCCCACGGGTTGGGATTCCTCTCTAACCCCTTCGAATTCGTGTGATGGGTCCAACTGGGGCTCATGGGGAGAAAACTCCACCAATACCAATACTGGCACCATACTGGTCAAGTTTGACCAACCTGACCCCACACCTAACAGATTCCATCACTTTCGAACCCTTTTTGCGAGTCAATTCCTGCCTTTGAGTGGTAACGACACCGTCCACATGGGCATGCTCGAATCCATCTATTCCTCTCTCAAGTTTTCTCCTTTCCTAAAACAGGAGGAAAACTACCTTGGGCCTGCCCCTTACTGTGACTTTAAACGCATGGCCCAAGCCCAAAAAACCCTCTGGCTCACAGAGGTGCAAACCCCACACTTCCCAGCTGACTTCGAAGAGACCAATAAGTTGGTTCCCCTTCCTGAAGAGCCTGATTGGTTTAACGAAGTGAATAACCTTGCCATCAACACCCCTCATTTCCAATGGCAATATGGTTATTCCATCTACCCTGCTGACAAGAGCAAAGCCCTGCAGCTCCTTGCAGCCTTCTCCTTCCTGGATATCCACATCCTGGAAGAACAAGTCCCACTTACCAATTTCAAATGGGCTTGTGAAACACTGGTACTATGTTCCATTCCCTCCGCGGTTTCTTATCAAATCCACTGTTTCTTGGATTTCTTACCAGTGATTAGGTCATGGCTCGAAGCCAATACTGCTGCGTATTGCTTCGATCAAATCCTTCAAGATTATGCCATTGCCAAAGAAAGGATTGAGAAGTTGCATGACCAGATTGAGAACTTCACCGCTGAGTCCTTCAAGGTGGTACCTGGCCATGCAGACAAAAAACTTCGAAGGCGCTTCAAGAGGCAGCAAGTGAAGCGTCCAATAAAAGAGGCTAAGCTTCGAAGGAAAGCCAAAGCACTGGTGCTCCGCTTTAGGCCTCTGCTGGAGAAGAAATTGGAGTCAGACTCCAAAGAAGACATGAGGAAAATGGAGCTGAAATTCCTCCAATTTGCATGGAACAAGTTCCACAGCCTTGTTACTTGGTCCTTTCCTCACTACTTCGAGAATAAAAAAGCAACTTCTCAGCACCCAGGCCCTTCGAAGGCCTAATTTGTATTTCTTTTCATAGAAACTAGGATTTCCCTTGTTTTGCTCTTTTTTTTTTGTGTAAATACGCAAATTTTAATTTTGTAATCCAGTAGCAGCTTTGTTTAATGAAATTCCCCTTTTACCAATACGCTGGACTTGGACTTACTGTTAAAATAGAAATTCTAACAATAATAACTCTATTAAAAGAGAAAAAACCAAACCCAGCGGACCTCAGGGTATGGGCCCATTATAGGCCTGGCCCACTTGCAGGAGTATAAAAGCGGAATTAATTCAAAACCAACCCTTGCATTCTACGCATTCAAGCTTTTCAAACTCGAAATCTCCCAAGAACAGAACCCTCTTTCTCTCCAACTACGCTAAAACCAAATTGAATCAATGGCTTCTTCTAGCGATCCAACAGCCTCAGAACATCCTACTCCCTCCTTGGCATTGAGGCGGTTCGTGTCAGGCAAAACACCGGGACCGACCGGAGAGCCCTACCTCGACGCCAGGGTCTTCATTCCAAACCATAGCGAAGAAGGTACTTACATCTTGGGCCCTCAACTCATAGGAGAAATCCCTGCTAGGCTTTCTCTTTATTATCCTCGACTGGGGGATGCCGAAATCCGGGCATGTTCGAGCCTCGATTGGCAAAATTTTCCAAAGAAATCCTTCCCCTGCTGGCCTACATTGGACAAGGATTGGAAAATATGGACCACCCGTATGTTGGCTGCGAAGTCGGACGATCTAGAGAAGGTGGGTTTAAAAAGAATTATTACCCTCCTTCGAAGGGGGGTCCCACAAAATCCTTCTCTGATTCAGGCCGCTTTGGCCTTTTGGGACCCATCCTTCAACTTCTTTCGCTTTAACTGTGGCATGATGGCACCCACAGTTCTGGATGTTACCCAAATGCTGGGGCTTATTCCGTATGGCCCCCAATTCGACCCTACCGAGGAGTACCATCCTCCCGAGGGCTTTACTCGTTTAACCGCTACAAACGGGGCTTTTTCCCATTTCTGCACCAGGGAAAAGAAATTGGTGGGGGAAGTGACCGAGACAGAGTTTTTTGCCTACATCCTCTACACCCTTTGCAAGCACATCTTCTGCCACTCTGGAAAAAGAGTGATGAATGAATTTGTTCCGGTGGCACTGGCACTTGCTAGAGGTGAAGAGTTCGACTTCGCCTCCTTCTTCCTTGGCCACGTCTACAAGGCCGGGTATGACTTCTATCAGAAGGGTTTGAACCACTCACAGGGAGGCCCCCAATGGTTCATTCAACTATGGCTTCATGCCTACTTCCCTGAGTTGGGTCCCTTCAAAGCACCTAAATCCCTTACTGGCCTTGTCGAAGCGCCAAATGTTCATGGTGACAACTACGTCCACCCAGAGGACAGCACTACACAGACCTTGGTGTACTACCTCTGCTTCTTTGCTGGTCTCGCGTCAGACAGGGAATGGCCCAATCCCTACTCTACTCTTGTTGGGCCAGCATGGCTGTTCGACATCCTGACGGATAGACAAGGAAAATCTTCTCGAGCTCTCCAAGCATGGAGCAACATTCTTACAAGCAGAGAGATCTTCATCTCTTCGTCGAACACCACCAAGTCCATAGCACACGCAGAGGTATACTGCCCTGCACAATTTGCTAGACAGCTGGACTTTGTTCAGGGCATACCTTCCCCTTATTGTGGCTCTGCCAACATTTGTATGTTTGAACGATCACCCATCTCGATCGAGCATTTCTTGACAGGGTTTGCCCAAGCTAGAAATGCATTGAGGAGGACAATTACTCAGGACTTCAGGGAACCTGAAGTGCGCACCACCCCTGCATTTGACAACTGGTGGCACTCCAACTGCTCTTTCCTCTCAGGGGTTAAACCCTACAAACAGTTCCTAGCCCACATTGGGTTTGAAAAGTCTGAGTTTGGGCATGGAGGAAAAAATAACTCTTCCTCTTTCTCCTCCGACAATGAATTTGGCCTGGCTGGAGGAATTGATGACATTGCTGGAGGTGAAGTTGAACAAAAACTGACTCCAGTCGAAGCCTCTCCAATCGCAATAATCGCTCCTCCCTCTCCACCAAGAAGGCAATCCATGAGGGTAACACAAAAAAGAGGTAATTGTTTCTGAACCTCCTCTCTTTTGCTGAATCCAAACCTGATTATACTCCATTCTGCAGGTGCTACCTCTTCCTCAGAAAGTGCTTCGAAGAAGAGAAAGATTACTTCTCAGTCCACAGAAGTAATTCCCACCAAGCACTATCTTGAGCCCTCAGCTGTACCTCCAGGTTGGTTTCCTTCCCTCTAACTAGTCTTTAAATTGCCATACTATCTATCCGAGTCACCTTCTTATCCCCTTCCTTTCAGCTTCGAAGAGGACAAGGACCACCAGGAAGCGTGGCCCTCAGGTTTCTTCCAGTGATGAAGAAACAGAGAGTGATACAGAGATACTGACCTCCAGGGGTAAATTCCTTTCTCATTCAATATTCCCTTAGGAATAAGAGGATTTTGCTGTAATTCTGACTCTTGAGTTAGAATCAGGTGAAACAAGACAAGCGAAGGAGACTCTCCCCCACGTGAGGAAGACAACTCCTCCCAAGAGGCCTGTTTCTCCAAAGAAGCCTTCCTCCCCAAAAGAGGTAAGTCAGTTTGAATTGCATACACTCTCACGTGTCTCCTGTGCTCGTGATTCACTGTTAACTTCTTTGTAGGCTCAAGTTACATCCCCTGTTGAGGCATTGGACCTAGCTCTTGTCCCCTGCCCTCAGCAAGAAGTGATAGAGCCCTCAATCCAAACGCCAGAAGATGTCCCTCACAAGGTACCCTCTGAATATTCGCCTTTCGAATTGTGAAAAGATTCACCCTAACTTTTCTTTGTCCTTTGCAGGCATCTCCTGTTCAAGCTCTTTCTGTACAGAAAGACTCTGCTGCAAAGGATATTGACATGCATACTTTGCTGTCATTCCTTACTGAGCCAACCTTTGCACAAGTACTGACCAGCTTGGCTCCTTCGAAGACCTTGGGGCCCCTTCCTATCCTTCAGAGAGACTTCCCCCTCACTCCCTTATCGGTTTCAGGGGAGGGACCTCTAAGGATGAATCCCACTTTGGCTTCGAAGAGCCATACTCTTAGAAGTACTGAGGATCAAGGCTCCGGTTCGACCTCTTCCTCTGATCAGGTACTCTTGACAATCAGTAATACCTTTCAATTCCCGTTTTTTTTTTCACTTAACTCTAACTTATAAACCTTATGCAGGTAATAGGTATGGCTCTTCCTCCTGAAGACCATCCCACATCTTCCTCTTCTCCAATTGACTTGCCCTTAGTGGTTTTTGACATATCCTTCTTTAAAAGTCAATTGGCAGAATTTTGTAATAAAATAGCTACTCCCACTCCTCTTATCTCTTCGAACCCTCTGGAAAGCCTTTAGCAACTCTTGAGCCCCTCCACACCTATTCTCTTACCTTCTTTTAGTCTTAAACATGTCCTTTCGAAGGAAGAAGTCCTGATATTAAAGAGTCTTCTGAGGACCCTAAATCAGCTAGGACTTCCCACTTTGATTGAACATAGTTTAACCTATCACTTCGAGGTGTGCCATCAAGCTTTACTTCTCTCCCAAGGCCTTCCCATGTCAATCAATTCCACTCTCCAAGAGCAACTCAAGCAGTTCAGTGAATTGATTGCTCACAATCATTTCCTGTCCGAGAGCATTGGATTGACCTTTGAAAAGGCCAACAAGTTAGAAGCCAAAGCACTCGAGACCGCCTCTCGTCTATCTTCATATCAGGCTCGAAGAGATAAGCTTTCAGAGCTTGACAAGAAAATGCAACGGCTACAAGAAGAGATGGAGAAAGTCAGGGAAGAGAGAGCTGAAGTTTATAGAGGCTTCCCAGAGCTTGAGGGTGAAGCACTAAGGGATGAGTCGATGCTCCCACGACTTATTCCTTCACTTCGAGAAGAACAGAGGAGAAGAGCAGCTCATACGTCCCTTTTGGATGCTAACTTTAGTTCCCTTCGAGGACTACTAACTACCATTTGTAATGTAACTAGTCCTTTTCTGTAACTTTACGCAGTTTGTACTTTATTCTTTCATTGAATATTCGATTCTTTTGGGCAAGTACATCCACAATTAACTCAAACCCTGCTTTCCACCTTCCATTACTCAGAAAAACTACTGTGCCAACGCTTCACCTACCGTATCTTTAAGTGCCATAAATGAATATTCCCAAGCGCACTAGTATAAATAAAGGTCTTGGGAAAAAGAAAACTTACCAAGCACCTTCTTCCTCCACCTTCTCTTCTTTCAGCAACTTCCAAATAAGTTTCCCAGTTAGGGCTCCAAAGAAACCCATCATGAAACCTCCTCCCCTGTTTCTGAAGAAAAGCCTCCAAACATAGCCACATCATTTCTTACGAGATTTCCCTTATACCCTAAGGCTTCTGGGTATAGCCACATCATTCCTTACGATGTGGCTGTATCCAGCGGTCGCTTCGAAGACCAAAGATTCTAACCAATAATGGTCTTCGAAGCCCACCTACCTACCTATGGAGCTATGAGCTTCCAACTGTGATTCTAGGAGCTCTATATCCCTACCAATAATTGGTAGGGAACTTGGATCAACTCTCAATGAAGCTTGGTCCTAGTCTTTGTATCTCAGTTGGATTATCCCTAGAGACTCAGCTTTGATCCCTAGGGACCCAGCTTCGAGATACTAATAGACCCTAGATAGGTTTCTCAATGTAATCCTTTATTCAAATGTAATGGATCCTTAGATAGGTTTCTCAATGTAATCCACTTGTAACCTTCCGAGTTGATGAAATGAAAACTGCTTATTCATATTTATGTTTTCAACTGGCTTTGACTTTCGTTACCGCTTTCACTATGCTTCTGATGCTAAATACTAACATGGACGTAATAAGCATAAAGAAAATCAAAGAGACAAAAATTTTCTTCACAAGCACTTTTGTATTACTTTATCCTGACTGGGCTTCTCCTTCGAAGCTCTCGAATAAATAATATAAAAGTGTTGACAACGCTGAAACACGCTAGCTCTTTGAAAACCAACCACACGCGGTCTAAATTAATTTATCCAACTCATTTATTTCCCGAGGCATTTCAGCCGTCTCCTTGTGAGTTGCAACCTATTAATTATCAAACAGCATGCCGTCCAAACGCTCTCAGACCCCTCGCCTTCTGAGCCTTACGTATTTCCACTCATGAATGCCCATAATCACTGAAGTGAACTCCCTGTACTCGTTCAAGTATAAATAAACCCATGCGTTAATAGGACGGAGTATTCTCCCTTTCACTCTCTCCTACTCTACATATCCAATCATGGATATTGATCAACCCATACTTTTCGTCGACCTTGCAGCTGAGATTGCTAGGCTAGCCAACATGCTTACGGAGCTCAAGAGAGAGATCCAAACAGAGCTCCAGGCCCTTCGAAGCGAGGTCGAACAGCTTCGAAGCCAGATGGTGTGCGTGGAGACAGCTTCACGTCTCTGTTTGGCTAGGACCTGGGATGATCTCTCATCCGTCCTTTCGGCTCACGAAGCAAAAAGTCCCCCGGAGGGAGGATCTTCTTAAAGATTCTCCTTTGGGACTGTGAGGATCAACTATGATCTTCATTTTTGCTTTTTTAGGCCGGAGGGGTTTTTTCCTTTTGTTCAGATCCACTTGGATCTGTTTGTATTTTATTTTGCTCAGATCCACTTGGGTCTGTTTCAACCCATTTGGGTTTTCTTTTGTTTTGTTGTTTCCTAAATATAATGGAAATTTGGTCGATAGTGCTTGACTCTTTCATGGCTTCGAATGCCAACATAACAATATTGGTTGAACTATGATCCTATAAGGATTTCAAAAGATAAAACTTCTGAATGCCAAAACCAATTGAAATCATACCGCTGCACAACCAATGCTTTACAGAATTCGCTTTGGTTTTAGCTTAACCTAACCAAATCCCATTGCAAACCTCAAAATCCATCCTTCGAAGGCTACCTTCTATGAAAGGATTCCCATATAGATGGAATATAAGCCTTGAGATGCCTTCCATTAATTTTCCTTCGATGAACATAGCCATCCAGATTTCTCAAATGATAGGCTCCTCCTCTCAACACTCTATGGATTTGAAAAGGCCCTTCCCATGTTGGCGCCCATTTTCCTAATCCATCCCTTTTCACCCTCCTATCCCTGATAGGAAGAATAACCTTCCATACAAGATCTCCTTCATCAAAGCTTCGAAGGGCGACTCTCTTATTATAACTCCTTGCCACTCTTGCCTTTTGCAACATGATTTGATTTAAAGCCTTTACTCTGGCTTCATCAATGTCTTCTAACTCCATGTGCATGGCTTGATGATAAGACCCTGTGTCCAAATTATTTTGACACGCTACTCTTTGAGATCTTACAGTAATCTCCATAGGCAACACAGCATCATGTCCAAAAGTTAATGCAAATGGAGTCGTGCCCGTGCTAGTCCTCTTTGTATTTCTATATGCCCACAAAGTGTCAAGTAACAGCTCATGCCAAACTTCTGGGTTCTGATCCACCATTCTTTGAATCCCCCTCTTAATAATTTTGTTGGTTGATTCTGCTTGACCATTTGACTGAGCATAATAAGTGCTGGTGTATATTAATGAAATTCCATGGTTACTAGCAAAATTCTTTACTAGTTTTCCTTCGAATATGGAACCATTATCCACTGTTATAGTTTGAGGGCTTCCAAACCTGTATATGATTCCCTTTATGAAATCAATAACATGGGTTTGTTTTACCTCCTGATAAACTTGTGCTTCCACCCACTTTGTAAAATAATTAGTAGCCACTAAGATAAACTTATGCTTCTCCAATGAAGGAGGATAAATCATCCCAATCATGTCCATGGCCCAACCCCTGAAAGGCCATGGTTTTATCACATACTGCAAATCTGTGACTGGCAAACGCTTGAGTGGACCTGTTTTTTGACAGGCTTGACACCCTTTTGCATAATTTATACAGTCTTTGAGGATGGTAGGCCAATAATAACCATACCTTCTTATCAACCATCTCATTTTTATGCCAGCTTGATGTGCTCCACAAATTCCTTCATGCACTTCAGCCATTACCTTAAAGGCACTTACCTTGTTTAAGCATTTCAACAGAAGGCCGTCCATCCCTCTCTTGAATAGCTCATTGTTGTACATTATGTAGTTTATTGCTTTCAATCTGGTTGCCTTGTCTGCCACACTATCTGGTTTGGTCAAATATTCAATCACTGCTTGCCTCCAATCAACACTTTGACTAGTAGGGACATTAATTTCCAGAACTTCGAAACCAGTTATTCTGTTTTGCAGCATGGGTAGAGATTTTCTCAAACTTAATTGACAAAATTCCTTTTCATTTTCTGCTAGAACTCTGAAACCAGATGCCCTTTGGGCTATTTCATCAGCTTCTTCATTAAAGAATCTGGGAACATAAGTTAAAGTGAGCATATAGAACTGATCTATCAACCTCTTGGCCTGCTGATAATAAATTATCAACGCTGGACTAGTGCATTTAAACTGTCCATTCAACTGATTCACCACTAACTGAGAATCTCCAAAGATTTCAGCAACACTCACCTTTAAGTTAAGCAAAATTTCTAATCCTATGATCAACGCTTCATACTCTGCCTGATTATGGAACATTGCCCCTCATTCAGTCGAAAACCATATTTGGTTTTCAACCCTTGGGGAGATTCAATAACTATGCCTACTCCAGCCATTTGAGCTGTTCTTGACCCATCGAACCATAATTTCCATGGCTTGATCTCAACCACAGTGGCTTCCAACGCTTTTGGTGTCTCGAGCTCATTTGGATGATCAGCTAGAAAGTTGGCCAATGCCTGGCCTTTTACTGATTTTTGCGGTACATATTCAAGACAAAACTCAATCAAAGATACTATCCATTTCCCAATCTTCCCACTAAGCACTGGCTTCGAAAGCATGTGCTTAATTACATCAGTTTGAGAAATAACATAAGTTACTCTAGGCAACATATAATGCCTGAGTTTCTTGGAAGCATAAAATAAAGCTAAACACAATTTCTCTACTGCAGCATACTTGCATTCACAGGAGTTTAGGAACCTACTAAGATAATAAACTGCTCTTTCCTTGCCATCTTCATTGTCTTGAGCCAACAGTACTCCTATTGAGTCGTGCGTTGCAGCTAAGTACAACTTTACTGGCTTTCCTTTGATGGGAGGTGCCAAAACAGAAGGGCTGGCTAGATAGCCCTTGATGGCTTCGAAGGCCCCATCATGCTCTCTGGACCACTTGAATTCTTCCCCTTCCTTCAATTTCAACAAAGAAGAGAAAATTTTAGTCTTCCCTGCAGTGTTAGATATAAACCTTCGAAGGAAATTTAATTGACCAAGAAACCTTTGCAACTCCTTCTTTGTAGAAGGTGGTTTGGCTTCAATAATAGCCTTTGCTTTGTTCTTGTCAACTTGTATTCCTCTGTTGTGGACTAAATACCCTAGAAATTTTCCAGCTGACACTCCAAAAGCACACTTCTCTGGATTCAATTTCAACTGATAATGCTTCATTTGTTGAAATGCCTTCTCCAAATGTTTCAAATGATCCTCATTAGAATTTGACTTCACAATGATATCATCTATGTAACATTCAAGAAAACCTCCAACCAAATTATGAAAAATGGCATTCATAGCCCTTTGGTAAGTGGCTCCAGCATTCTTTAGTCCAAATGGCATTTTGACCCATTCAAAAATGCCAATATTACCAGGGCAAGCAAATGCTGTTTTATGCACATCTTCCTTTGCAATACAAATTTGATTATACCCTGAATGCCCATCCAATATGGATAATATCTTGTGTCTAGCTGAACTGTCCACAAGTGTATCCACATTAGGCATTGGATATTCATCTTTAGGAGTTGCAGTATTTAGGTTTCGAAAGTCAACACAGATCCTGATAGTCCCATTCTTTTTAGGGACTGGAACCACATTGGACAGCCATTCGACATACCTGGCTGTTCTAATAAAACCTGCATCCAGAAGCCTCTGCATCTCCTTTTTAACACCTGCAATAGTTTCTGGACTCATCTTCCTGGTTGGCTGCTTTACAGGTTTAAATTGTGGCTTGATAGGCAATCTATGCTCCATCAATTCCCTGTCCAATCCAGGCAGTTCCTTGTAACTCCATGCAAAGCAATCTTTGTTCGCTTTCAGTAGTGCTATTAACTCAGCTTTCACCTCTGGTTCAAGCTGTTTGTTAATGAACACAGGGTTGGGGTTTTGCTCGTCCCCCAATTTTACTTCCTCCAAAAGGTCTTGTGCTTCAACCTGCTCTGGAGAAGCAATCTGGGTTTCCTCCTCATGAGGCTTACCATCCTGCATAACATCTTCCCATATGTTATCTTCTTGAATCTTCTGCTCGATCCCCAAAGCAACATACCTCACCAAAGCCAAAGAGTTGGCCTCTTCTTCTGCCTCTTCCTTGGACTTACATCCAAGCAGCATCATCCTTTGGGGTGTCTGATTCATAATCAACAGCTTGCTTTAGCTTCGATTTCAGCTCTGCCAATTCTCCCAGTTCCATCTCGTTGGTTGGGCAAGTGGCTGCTTGCAGTAATTCACTCAAAGGAACTACATCTGATTTGTACATTTCAGCTTCAGCAAAATTTGCTGTGGCACTAAATGGATGTGGATCAGCTTTGACTCCTTCAACACCCACTTCTTTGCCTTTGTCGTACTTAACAATCATTAATTCCTGATGCATGGAAGAAGGGATACATCCATTAACATGAATCCAGTCTCTTCCCAATAAAGCATTATATTTAGCATATGTGTCAACTACAAAGAAGGCAGTATCAGTCTCTATGCCTCCTACTGCCAATCTAATGGAGATAATTCCCCTGGCATGTTGACTTTCCCCAGTAAATCCTGCAATGGATGTGCTAGTTGGGATCAATTTTGCTTTTCCTTTTCCTAGCTTTTTCAAGGTTTGGAAAGGCAAAATGTTCACTGCAGCTCCATTGTCCACTAGGATTCTGTTAAGTGGGACTCCATCGAAATATGCAGTAATATATAGTGGACGTAAATGTTGTCTCATTGCATTAGTAGGTAATTTAAATGGATATGAAATCTCCACATAATTTAAATCTATTACCAAGGGATATTCGACGTCAGACATGGACTCCGGGACAAAACAAGCACTTTCTTTTGAGCTTACCTCCAAACTCTCTTGACTCTGCTCAATTTCACATACCAGGTTCTCGTCCATCTCAATCTGAGCCACTTCTTCCAAGTCGCAGCTGTTGCATATGATGTTCAATTCTTCATCACTCAGCGTTTCTTCGAAGTCGATTGGCTTGTCCAAGTTCGACCAAGCATCACCTTGGCCTTTCATTGTCTGGCCATTCTTGAAGAAATCCATAGAGCATGGATACACCATATTCACCTGCACTTCTGGCTGCCCCCCGAATTGGATTGTTGCCCTTTCTTTGGCGGGTTTAGGTGCCTCAGTTTCCTTGAGTTCCTTACTCTCAACCTCTTGTGTTGATAGCTCCATGGGTGAGGAGCTCCCTTCGATTCCTTCTTGTTCTACCAACATGGCTTCGAGTAACCCGGACTGGTAACTAGCCAATGAATTGGGAGAAGGTGGATCAAGATCTTCTTTGAGCATGGCAGAGGCTACTTTCTTCAAAGTCTCCCTCTCATGATACTGGGCTCGAAACTCTTCTGGGTCCCTCTTAACCCTGTCGAACCGTGGATTAGGCCTTGCTCCCCTGCCTGATTCTTCCCCCGTCGAGGATTCTCCTGATTGGAAAAGCGTGTATTTTCTCTGGAGCTTCCTCTTCTGAGTTCTTGAAAGCAATGGCACCATTTGTGGTATTTGGGACTTGGGATCCCTAATTAACACCCAGTTTCCTGAGTTCGAGGCTGGTGGCTTGAAAGTTCTATTCTCATTCCTGTTGGAGCCCTTGTACCCTTGGAACAGATCAGGCTTGACTTGCTTGAGAAACCAATCAGGAACCCCTTTCACCAAAGTGAATTCCTCTTGTTTAGCCTCTCCTGATGCCTCAGCTGTCTGACCAATGTTGGCCTTCTTCGAAGGTGGCAACTCCCTTCTGTGGATGGCTGGGGCAAAGCTAGTGAGCACATCTCTCTTTGGTCCCAACCAAGGCTTAGTGTCACTTAGCCTTGCTTGCGCTGGGGCCAATCTCTTCATTCCCAACTCCTTAGGGAAAAAATTCACGCCCTTCCTATCCAAGTCCTTAAAAACCAGATAGTTGGCCCTGCATCCTACACACAGGCACTCCAAAAATGAAGCTTCCAACATGGGCAAATGATTATTACCTGAGAATCTCTGTGAAACCAACCCATCACTTGTTCGTTTATAGGGAGTTGGCCTCATTCCCATGCCTCGAGGATAGCAAGCGTATGGCCTGCCTCTTCCATATTGAACAGTATTCATGTTCACTGGTGCCTCCTTATCCTGCCAATACTTCTTGACAGTTCGAGCCAGTGAGGAGGGCACATTGGTGTTGACTTCTTCTACCTTTGGAAAAGGCGTTGTATCAATTCCCATAGTCTTTTCTGGAAATTTGATCATTCCCTTCTTGATTTGTTCTTGAATCCTGTCACGAAAAACATTACAAGACTTAGTTGAATGGGACCAAGAGTCATGCCATTTGCAATAAGTCTTCCCATTCTTTTCCTCTGCTGTGGGAAGTTTCACATTCGAAGGTAGCTTGATGATTTTCTTTCTTAACAAGAAATCAAAAATCTCATCTGCTTTTGATATATCAAAAGAATATACTTTAGTAATCTCCTTTTGCTTGAACTTCTGTCCTAGAGATACATTCTTTTGAATCAAAGGCTCGCAAACACAAGGATCATGCTCTATAATTTCTGCAGCATCGATCTCATAATTGGGATCCCTATAATACGTAGGGTAAGAGGAATTATGTCTGTCCATATCCTCTTCTAGCAGTGATTCATATCTAGCTACTTTATAGGTTAGATCTGCAAAGTCTCTAAACTCTGTAGAATCAAACCTCTTTCGAAGCTCTCTTTCTAAACCATCTTGTGCTAATCGTACAAACTCTGCCTCTGGCAGGCGAAGTTTGCATTTGGTTTTTGCTCTTTTGAACCTAGATATGAAATCTACTACTTTCTCATCTGGTTTCTGCTTCAGCCTTGCTAAGTCTGCCATAGAGACTTCAGGCTCAGCATTAAAGAACTGCGCATGGAATGCCTCTTCCATCTGAAACCAATCAGTTATTGATTCTGGTGGCAAGTTAGTATGCCATGCAAAAGCTGGCCCAGACAAAGAATTTGGGAATAGCTTCAACTTCATGAAGCCATTTTGAGCCAAATTCTTACACTGGGCAGAAAACCTTGCAATGTGCTCTATAGAGGACTGTCTCCCATCCCCATAGAACAAGGTAAAATCTGGGATTTTAAACTCTCGAGGGATTTGGAAAGTCGTGTCTATCCATTCTGGATATGGTTTTCTATAAATTTGAGGTTGTACCCCCCGAGTTCGAGGTCCACAAACCTCTTGTATGAGACCCATGACTTGGTCCCTTAGTACTGGATTGCCTATGAGGAAGTTTTGCTCCGGATTTTCAACAGGAGGCCCTGGTCCTATGAAACCGTCTTCATAAACTCCCCTTGTCGTGTCTAAGTCCCCTTGTTTCTCTCTAGGAATCCTCCCATATGATGTAGGTTGCATTTCATCAAATGCTTCATTAGTTCGAACAGACCTATGGGTTCCATAAGCTGTCTTGAGAGGATTCTTGGTGGTTGGGACTTTTTGTCGAGGGTGTCGTGGGTTTTCACCCCTTCTCTCAGGTTTATGAACCAATTCTGGTTCTGAATCATCCTCCAATCCCCCAAATGTGGGTTCGAAGAGAGGATTCATACTCTGTCTTTCTCTAGTGTCCCGTCGAACCCCTATGTGAACACCACGAGGTTGCCTTGGAATCTCTAGGACAGGTTCTGGAGGTCTCACAGGCTCATACCAAGATTGTGGTATTTCATCTGGATACATCTTTTCTTTACCTGTTCTAGATTTCATTCTACTTCTACCAACATCCTCTTCAAGCCTTCCTTCGAAGGAACTTTGGTGAGTGTTCGAGTTGGCTTGATGGTTCTGCCCATTATCCCCTGGGCTATTTCCTGCTGCCTCTAAGTTAGGCAACTTACTTCTCATGCTCTTGATCATGGCTCTTTGAGTTTGAGTCATCTCTCGAAAAGCTACCATCATTTCTCTAAACACTTCCTCTCTATCGTGGTCTTTGCCACTGGCTTGTCCTTTCTGGAAGGTTGGAGGTACTTCCTCAGGAGGTGCCTCGTAAGAAGGCTCTTCATAAAGAGGCTCTTCGAGTTCTGAAGCCAATTGAGGAAAAACAGGATTTGTAGGCGTTCCTAGTTCTGGTGCCTGTTCTGGCACAGCTTGTTCTTC
>BPLS01010776.1:0-56524 GCA_019656275.1 Rhododendron kiyosumense | reverse complement strand
TTCATTGCAGCTACAGAAGCTGAACAGCTCTTACCTCTGGAAATCCCTGTTGATTTGCCTCGTCTTTGGCAACAACAAGGATTTACCCACCTTCATTTTGGAGCAATCCGTTTGGCCGTCACTTTCCATGGGAGAAAAGGTTTGCCTGTTACTTCCAGACTTGCTCTGGTTGATACCAGGTTTCTACAGTATCAGCACGCATGCATTGCAACAGTCCAAACCACTTTGAATGCTGGAACTGTTATTTTCATTTTTTACCCCAATTTTAACATGCCATTAGCAGATCCTCATCTGCTATCTGCCTTGAAAGTCCAAGTCCAAATTGGCGGTGCCTCCCAAATTTCCACCACATATGCAGCCACCCTTCACTACCAAATGGCTTACCGTCTCCAAAACCATGCTTTTGACATGTCCTTTTCCTCACTGTAAATGCACCTCACCAAGCTTCCTGTGTCCATGTCCCACGTCAAATTTCCCGTCCTGAACTTCTCAAGCTTCTCCCAGAATCTTGGGTCACAGCTTACGAGAAAAATCAAAACAAACCTATTCCTGTCCAATCCTCAAATCCCATTTTTACCCCAAAACCTGATGGTACCGTGGAAATCTCTTTTCCAAAAGACACCCCTGCCTCATCATCAACCCATCCTGTCATTTTCCCTTCGAAAATTCACATGTTTGTTGACTGTTCTCGACCTGATCCTCCAATTCAGTATTTCAAACCCAATGGTCTCCCAGTCTATTATTTCAGAAACCCAGAAACAGGTCATTGTTATTTTGATGCCTGTGATTGTGATGACTGTTATGAAGAAAGTCTTCGTTTAGAAGATGATGAAGACTTTGGTGATGATGACTCCTGTCCTGTATGTCCTTCGTCTCCTCCCACACCTTGTAAATCTCCTCCGCCTCCTCAACCTCCATCTGATGATGGTTCATCCAACCAACCAAGTGGATGTTTCATGTTCACTTCCTCATCCTCCTGGAGTGAAGAAGATTTTCCTCCTTTGGAATTCCATAATTCCCAAGAGAGGACAACACACCGTCATAAAATTCCAGACCCTGCTACCATTCTCCCTGATGGTAGTACCAAAACGGTGTCAGCAGCAGAAGCAGCGATAAATTGGCAATCAGCAAATTCTCTAGCCCAGAACCAAATTCTCCAGCGAATTGCTAACTCTCAGAAAAATTTGGAGAATGCCGTTCATAAGAAGTTATCAACCTTGGAACTTCTTATTAGAGATTTGACATTCATTTGATTTTTTTTCATTCTTTGAAAAGTGTGTGATGCCTCTTAGGATTTTACGGCTTCCTTCATCTAATCAATACTAGTAAGAAGTTTTGAAAGTTAAACTTTCTACATCAATTCCCATGAGCATGAATTACTATCGCATTTTAATATTGCTATTCTCTCATTGAATGTTTATTAGTTGGATGCTTTTCCAAAGTTGGTTGTGCTTTTGTTCTCACTATAAATACTTGCAATTTGTGGCAGAAAAATCTATTAGAAGTGTTCTATTGCAGTAATGCACTCTACTGTTGTTATGTGGGCACATATAATTTCCTCCCATGCGTTGCTTTAGGTTGACATTACTACTGAATACTGATGACAGTTGAATTAGGGTCATGATCTCTTTCAGTTTTAATGTAGTTTGCATACGCCAGTATGTTATACCAAGATTGCGATCTATTTGAAGGCTAAGAGTTTGATGAAATGACTTGTATTTTGATTTTGTGTAGTGTGTTTGTGAGTGGGATCATCGGGATAAGATGTTCGCTGAAGTTGAAGGGATACTTCGGAGACAGATAAAGGTGTGGAGAATTTTTTTGATTTCTTCTTTTTCATTTTAAGGAGGGCTGTATGTTGTTTCATCTTATTCTAGGCTGACTGACTGACTGACTACAACTAAATCTTCTTCCAGATGTCACTTATTCCAAGTGTACAGCCATTCCATGCAATTGCGTATCCCCTTGATCCAATTCTGGCACTGGAAATTAGGTGACTACTATGTTTGGTTGGTGCAAGATCAAATAGTGACTTTTTATACACCTTAATCATTTCTTGTTCTTGTAGTCGTAAATATGCAGCACATTGCTCCATGATTGCTGCCCGCTACTCGCTTCCTCCCTTCAATCATCCTTCAGCGGTACCCATAAGAGGTGGTGGTCGGAATGGCCGACTAAGGGTTGGGTAAGTTTTTAAGACTCATGTCTTTTATTTTCTTCAGTTATTATAAAGGACTCTGATGTGGAATGGCTCTCCCGAATACAGATACGTCAGCAGTGACTTTGGTAACCATCCATTATCACATCTTATGGGCTCAGTATTTGGCATGCATAATAGGGAAAATGTTGAGGTTTGCAAATCCAAATTGCTTTCAAAGCCATTGTTCTGCTTAAAACTTTATAATTTCTGTCTCTTTGGTGATTTGCCCACTTTGAAGATACCATGTGTTGTAGGTTTTCTGCTATGCTTTAAGTCCAAATGATGGCACTGAGTGGAGGCTGCGTATCCAATCTGAGGCAGAGCACTTTGTAGATGTGTCTTCCATGCCATCTGATATGGTTGCTAGGATGATTAATGATGATCAAATACAAATCCTCATCAACCTTAATGGGTATACCAAGGTATTTTACAGTATGCAATTTATCTGTGTTATTGTGTATTTGATTCTTTTAGTTGTGGATTATTATGTTTTTATCTGGATTATTGTGTGAATATATTCTCTTCCTCTTACTAAGTTCTGGATTGATCTTGTTGCATCATTTTGTTGATTGTGCAGGGGGCTAGAAATGAAATATTTGCCATGCAGCCTGCTCCAATCCAGGTTTCATATATGGGATTTCCGGGAACAACAGGAGCGTCTTATATTCAATATTTGGTCACTGATGAGGTTAGAAACTGGAATTTCCCCTATTATGATCATTCATTATGAATCTTGGTCTTTAATTAGCTCAGTGTTTTGGCAGTTTGTTTCACCTACATGCTTCTCACATATCTACTCAGAGAAGCTTGTCCATCTTCCTCATTGTTACTTTGTGAACGATTATAAGCAGGTTTGTATGTGTACCTTCAAACCTGTTCCATTTCAGTTTTGGTGTGATGGTACACTCAAATCTTTGATGCTTGCTGTCAGAAAAATCGGGATGTATTGGATCCAAGTTGCCAACCCAGGCGTTCAGATTATGGACTTGCAGAGGACAAGTTTATCTTTGCCTGTTTCAATCAGCTGTACAAGATGGACCCTGAAATTTTTTCAACTTGGTAATGTATGGGTCGGTTTTATAATTGTTTACTTTGTCTACTATCTGACACTGTACTTAGCCCAAGCCGTTTGATTGTATCAGGTGCAATATACTAAGGCGTGTACCCAATAGTGCACTTTGGCTTCTCAGATTTCCAGCTGCAGGCGAAATGAGACTTCGGACATGTATGTAACTTACATTGTGCTATATACATTATTTGAGCATGTGGTGGACTTTTCTTTCCCTCATTAAGACAGTTTATTAGGATTTGTCATTTTTCTTCTCTTCTGATACAGCTTTGGAGTTATTTAAATGTATGGTTTCGTTTTGTCCAGATGCTGCTCTACAGGGAGTGCAACCAGACCAAATTATTTTCACTGATGTTGCCATGAAAAGCGAACATATCAGACGAAGTTCTTTGGCAGATCTTTTCCTTGACACGTATGCAATATAATGCCTGTTGTCTCATTTCTAGATTTCTTAAGCTGCAGTTTATTGACCGCTGGGAAAGGCCTCTTCTGTGTTGGTTTTAGCTGTTATATTATACCTACCTAAGTTCTCCGTACTTAATTTTTCTTATTTGGCGTAGGCCATTGTGCAATGCGCACACAACTGGAACTGATGTACTTTGGGCTGGTCTTCCTATGGTGACTCACCCCCTCGACAAAATGGCAACTAGGGTTGCCGGTTCACTTTGTTTGGCCACTGGAGTTGGGGAGGAGATGATTGCCGACAGGTAGGTTACGAGGTACTTTTGTCATGTGATCACGTAAGAACAGGGGATATGTGTTTGTAAATGCTTTGTTGAGAAAAATTGTTGCAAGTGGATTGGTCTTATGTGTTTTATCAAAGACTAAGACCAAAGTTGTGGCCACTTCAACCCAAAGAAGGGCGACTCCCTAGTCAAACAGAAAGAAGTACCTCACCTTACTTACGAAGAAGTAGTAGCAGCTATGCTGCATACTTTTTCTTTTTTGGGGTGATGAGATGGTGGTTGAAGCAGATTCCATGCGTTCGAACATCGTGCATAGTCCAGTGATGCCTTAATGATCCTGTACTGTACCCATCTCTGGCTAACCTGTTTGCACATGTTGCTTCTGAGTTATAGTTGACAGTACCCTAAAAAAGGTGCATAGGGGAAAGGACCTTAAAAGAATTATGCACATGGTAAAACTGAAAGATGCAAGTTGTTGCCCAACTGGCTTGCATTAGAGTTCTTATGATCATAAATAGCTTGATGTGGTAGTGAGAGCTTTCCTTTATTTGCATTGGAATTTGGTCTCCCATTTTCTTGCACTTTGTCTCTTTTTGAGAGGTCGTGTGATCTACCTTTTGAACAAAATGTATTTGTAGACTTGATCTGTTTTAGCTCTGGGGCCTATTGATTGCTAACTTGATGCGGTTCACTTTTATTGAAGTATGAAAGAGTACGAAGAAAAGGCAGTGTCACTGGCACTAAATCGCTCAAAGCTTCAGGATCTTACTGACAGACTCAAGGCAGCCCGGTTGACATGCCCTCTGTTTGATACAGCCCGCTGGGTGAGTTGAGCTATATTCATGTTGTTTTGTCTATTTAATTGTTCAATCTGTGTGTGTGTGTGTGTGTGTGTGTGTGTGTTCAAGGGAACAATGTTAAACTTTTATGTTGGCATCTTTGCTCACTTACGATATACATTGCTTATGTATTGCCTGAATGCTGTGCTTGGATCTTAGATTTACAGAAGTTTGTGGAGGGAAAGGAAAGTAGCTTTCGCAACAGTTTTTGTTCACCTTCCCCTCGCTTTACTTTTCCCTCCAGGAGACCAAGATCCAAAGGCAGCCTTTATGTATTTTGGTTCAGGAGGCATACTTACATTTACCTTCCTTGACGATCTCCAGGTGAGGAATCTTGAACGGTCATATTTCAAGATGTGGAATCTATACTGCTCGGGTCAGCACCCTCAGCCCTTTAAAGTGACTGAGAACGATGTAGAATTTCCATATGATAGATCATAGATAGGCCTAAGAGAGACGGATTGTTGAAAAAGCAAAGAGAAGGTAAAGCTGTTACTTGAAGGTTATCTATTCCTTGTTTATCAAGGGGAAGAGGTTCTTGTCCTTCAAGATGGTAGTCTAAAGTGGATTGGGTTAAGTTTACTCACTTGGATACAACTATTAACATAATGCAATTCACATTGTTGATGTTATATACCTATGCCAATTGCAATTCAGCTGCGTGTTATTTCATTGACATTCTTTGGGAGAGCTGTTGCTTCCAGTATTTGAGCTATTTCTGGCGCTTAATTAGACCCACAAATGGTGGGTGGGCCCGGTGGAAATGGAGTGTGGATCTTACTATTTGCATTCCAAATGGGCTGAGCAATCGTTAACATGACGTGCATTTTGCTCATAAAAATAGATTTGTGGTGGTTGTAAAAAAGCATGGGCAAAATAATTTTGATATGGATGTTTTTGGCAGTCGTTTAAAAATGCACTTGAGCCCGTGTATGTCGGGGAAGCGAAACGAGAAGCAGGTATTGTGTGTCAGTAGTTGTGCAGGTACTGTGCTTCAATTTACTGAAGTGAGGTTGACAAAATGCGGTTGAGGGACAAAAGTGCGTACCTCGGGGCTAAGCGCAACGTGCATGAAGTGCACATTAAAGCATCGACTCTGCAAAGTCTTTCTGTTCAAATTTTTTTACGTTTATCGAACACTTGGTGAGGTTGAATGTCCCAGATCAAAGCTTAGTTCGTCATTTCTGTTTCTGTTTCTCTGTTTATTCTGTCTCTTTTTCCATTCTAAAGTACTATTTTACTGTTTCATAATTGCTGATGAATGTCATATGATGATGATGTTCAAACTTGTAGGATTTTTATGTACGGTTCTTGTCCTATGATATATGTTGATTTACAATTTACAATATGGATGTCACATTTATATGGTTTTGGATATAACTTTATGAAGCATATCTACTTTTCTCAACGTGCCTACTTTTTCTCAACGTTTTCCTCCGGCCTTTTAAAACCCTGAGTTTTTTGTGGCCACACTGGGTGTCGGTTTGTTTTGAGCTGCGTTCTGTCGTGGAAGTTGTTTTATAATGTGTCGTTTTACATTTGCTGATCTTTTATTGAAAGGGATCCTTTTGCGTGTGGGCAGACCCTTCCGCGACAGTTTTTATATTTTTTTCTCGTTGGTATAGATTTTCGGAATATTCTCTCTCTATCTCCACATATATATATATATCTTTTTTTTATCCTCAAAAACGCCTCAAGAGCTTGCATTAACATTAAACTCCAACATAGATACGAGGTTTAAAGGGGGGTTACTAATCCAATTACGAGGGAGAGAATTACATAAAGCAAGAGCCGCTAAAATATGGGGGGCTTTGTTGGCTGCCTCCACATATATTCAAGTCCTGGATCTTATGAATGTCCGTAAGTATCTCGCAGAGTTGGACTCCGGTTGTGGAAAGGATTGCATGGGCAATCGGGCAATGTCGGATTCTATTTCGGGTCTATTCTAATGATCAAATTTGTTCTTATTATAGAGCGTTGAGAGAAATAATTACATGCACAATAATTATTTATAATGGATACCAATTACGAATTGAATGAATCACATTCCCTTTGAAAAAAAGTTGGTTCTTTGAGTTGTAATTACCGTGTGCTTAACTCATTTCTTTTCCAAAAAATGTACTATGATCAGATAATTTTTGTTTTGTTTTTGTCATAACTATGATCAGATAATGATCATCATATAAACCAAATGAATTTTTACGAGGTGGTTCTGCTCGATAAAATTTCCATGATGAATGAGTTGGATCCAAAATTGCTGGACTAGGCTCTATGCAATCTTCTAATAAATGGAGACAGGCCGTCTCCTTCATACATAACACTGTAAGTATATACTACTCCCTCCGTCCCAAATTGATTGTTCGGTTCGCAAAACGGAGTGTTAAAAATAATGCAATTTTTTCAAGAAAAAATTTAAACTTTTTTCACAAATTAAAAATACTCATTGATATCTAGTAAGTTATTAAAAAACTTTTGATTTTTTCTTGCAAAAATTGTATTATTTTTAACACTCCGTTTTGCGGACCGGACAATCAATTTGGGACGGAGGGAGTATAACAGTATGCAAACAATCTTCTGATGGGTACAAAAATTCGCATATTAATTTTATTCATCTCAAACGAAATGAGATGAGAGAAAGTAGCCCACACCCCAATATATAGTCTGTTTGCCTCTGTTTATTGTCCCTGTCGATTAGATCCAAGCAAAAAAGCATCGGTCGTTCAAACCCAGCTGAACTGAACCAAACCAATCTTGAGGTTTAAAATCTATTCTATTTACCATGCTCATTGAAAATCCTCGATTTCGCAGCCCAAAACATTCTTCTTCCTTCCGCAACTTTTTTTTGAGAGAAAAAATTCTTTCCACCTTAGGTGGAAACCATGGGTTTTCCCCACGCATTGCAAATCCCGCCATGTATTTTTTTCAGTAATCTGAATCGTTCATCTTCTAGGGCTCGCATAGTAAGACATTCACACAAAAATTCATATTTATCGGATATTGATAGGTATATTAAAAATTAAATCTTAGTTTATAAAATAGACGGTTATGGATAGTTTAACTTTAAACTTATCTTCGTCGATTTTTAAACCAAACTTCAATTTTTTATATATCTATCCATGTCTGATAAATCTGATTATTTGTGAAGATATACTACTTTGCGAGCTCTACAAAATGAATGGTTCAGATTACTATAATATACGCATGGTGGGGCCCACAAATATTGATGGTGGTGGAAAACCCAAGTTTTCAACCTAAGGTGGATGGAATTTACACTTGTTGTTTGAAGCCTAGATTTCATTTAGGCTCCGTTTGTTTAGATGCTTATAAAATGTTTTCCATGTAAAATATTATTTCTTCAAAACAAATTTCAAACTTTTATTTTCTGGTATTTGGTTTGCACTTGAAAATATTTTTAGAAATTGACAAAATAATGTAAAGGGAGAGATATGGGGCTTAAACGGTAGAGAGATATGAGATTATTAGAATTGAACATGGGTCAAGACTAACGATCAAGAAAACTGAGCAGTGAGAATTAAGTAGAGGGCAGCGGGTTTATTTTGGAAAATAACTTACGAAAAATTTAAGGGTAAGTCATTTTCATCCAATTAATGAAAAATGTTTGACATGTTAAAATGTTTTCTTCATTTGTTACACAACCAAACACCGAAAAATAGGTAAAACATTTTACATGAAAATATTTTACGCCCAAACAAACAAAGCCTTAACGTCAAACCCTCACACAAGTGAGAAATCCCTCCTTTTAACTACTCTTTAGCATTAGGAGTTGATTTCTTTGATTGAATTTCTATACGCATGCATCATCAAATTGACAAAAACGCATGCGATGGTTGGAGGGTTATCTATGTTTGCATAGAACCAATGGCAACTCAGTCGGCGAGGACTCTTACTCCTCATTTTGTGATTATGAATTTGAATCTTCTCACGTGTGTATGAGTCCCTTTGTACTTGTTGGGATTATCCTCCTAATGAGGCTTGCAGTTTTTATTTTTCAAACGACAAAAACTGCCCAAAAAAGCTACAAACACCCAAAATCTAGAGCCCTTCGGTAGAAAAACCAATCCTCAACTTCCGAGTTACCCACAGAAGGTAGATAAAATTCCAGATAGGAACAGAAATCTCCATAAGTGAAGATAAACAGGAGCAAACAAGAGTACTCTATCGTGGCTTGTAAAACAAAAGCTATTATAAAGGGTAATGTTGACAGCCAAGATGGTGCAATTAATGACACTAATAGAATCTAGGAAAGTTCTTCGAACAATGCAAAATTTTAATGCGTAGAAATTCATTGAGTAAAATAAAACATTATTAGGCAAGTGGAGTGGAATGGAGTACAGTTGGTGTTCCTCTTATATTCCCATGCACGTGGGCAATGTTCAATTTCCGTAAGCATCTATCTCTATTCCCAAGTCCCTTAGGATATAGTAGATTATATTTAACGAATAGAAAAAAAAAAAGAAAGATAAAACATTATTAATTACAACTAAAGAGGTGCCCCTAAACATCATTAACTTCAAATTACATTGTTAATTGCTCCTAAGTAAATACCCTAGGTGTTAGTAATTTATTTTAATCAACGGTTATCTGTGATTTTAACGTGGGGAGATTAATAAGTATTTAACAACATAGAGCCCGAAATATAATTGAGATAAAGACAGGAGTGCAATTACAATTTTGTAGTGGGGTGAATTGTAATTTGTGTGATAAGAAGTGGAGGCGACTATTCGCAACTCTCTATTTTCTCCCTTAGCCCGTTAAAATTTTCCAACTAATCACAACATAAACCCCCAATGCAAAATGACCTACTTGCCCTTATACATATACATGAAGTGACGTACCTACCCTTATGACCAAAACCCTAAATTATCTTCTTCCCCCTAAAAAATCATCATTCACATTTAAAAAAAAAAAAAAAACCAGGCGAAGAAGTGTTCATCTTTTCTTCTCCTCTCTCTCTGAAGCTCTCTTTCTTTTTCATCTTCATCCTCTCTTTTCTCCTCTCTCTCAAATTTTCCAATGGAGGAGGAGCAAGAGCCAAACATTGTATCAATGGAAGGTTCAAGTCCTTCCATTGATACAATTTTTGACCCACTTCTAGGTTGGGATTTTGAAATTGAAATAGAATCAAATTCTATTGGCAACTATTTGATGGCCGAGGAGGAGAAAGATACTATGATAGACATTGTATCTTGGAAGCCGCGCGAGGAGGCAAGTTTTCTCGTTCACAATGGCCTCTGCTTTGTTGTTGTTGTTGTTGTACAGTGCCATCTGATTTACAAAATTTTAAACCAGTTTTTCGGTATTTCAGGTCTGAATAAATTAAGTAATTTCGGTAGCTAACCACTGTAAAATATTACCATACTCGACAGGTAGTTACTGAAATTGAGATACATTTTCAGCATTCAATTACCGAAATATATGTATTTTTTTTTGTTATACTAAAGTTCCGTAGTTAATTACCGATATGTATATGCATTTTCGACATGTAGTTACCGAAATATAATCTTGTTTTCAATAGCTGTGTACCGAAATGTATGTAGGATTTCCGTGTATAGTTCGGCAGTTGGTTTTGTACATATTTTTGACATGTAGTTATCGAAATATAATCTTGTTTTCAACAACTATTTACCGAAATGTATGTAGGATTTTCTTATATGTTTTTGACAAGTTCTTACCAAAATTGATACTTATTTTCAACAGTTAGATACCGAATTCTATGTATATTTTCAATATTCACTTACCGAAATAGATCTAGAAAGCTAGAAAACTTGTTTTAATGGACTTTTCAATTTTTGATACTTTCTTCAGAGAGGAGGGAAGGGCGGCAGTGGTGTGGCGGTGGTGTTTTGGCAGGAGTGGTGGTGGTGCGGTGGTGGCTATGAAGGTGTGTGGGCGATGAAGGTGGGTCAAATGATGGGAGACGTAAATGGGGGGGGTGTTGGGAATGGTTTGGGTAGGCTGAGAGTTAAAAGTGTAATTTTTGAGAGAGGAAGGGTAAAATGGGAAGATCTGGTACATTTAATGGGTTATATGGAGAAATTTTTTTTATTTAAAATATTGAAAATGGGTTATATGAAGCAGTGGGCTAAGGAAGAAAATAGAGGGCTACAAATAATCGCCCCCTAAGAAATAAATTCCGGGTGGGATTAAGATTTCTTATTTACACAAGGAGCCCAGATTTATTTCTCCTTAAGTCCCTGCCCTAACCCTATAAATATACCGCTTCGTCCTCACGATAATTTTTTCGTGGTTATTGTTATTTATTGGGTATCACGATTATTTTTCGTGGTTTTAATAATTAACGTAGCATGTGAACCTCAATGGAGGCATTAGATCAATGTATGTATGTTTCTTCGATTGTAATAGCATTCGATGGCTATTCGGAGATCGAAGATGGTAAATACAGAAGATACAAATTGTTTGGCTCGCAACAGATTTTTTCCATATTCATAGGGTCTGATTATAGGGCTATTTCGACCCAGTAAACGTTGGAATTAGAAAATTTGTTCTTCACAAAAGTTGTAGATAATTGTATTTCGAATTCAACCCAATTTGAATAACTTCAATCGGAGGTCGGATGAGGAAGATATGGCCAAAATACTGAAAGCTGTGCAGTTTACGCGGGAATATATCAAATCTGAATTTTCTTGGCTAAGCACGGTTGGATTTTGGTTTCCTTGATTGATTCAAACTATCTAAGTTTTCCACACAAGTATTGCTGAAGGATTTCAATTTTGGAAGGATTATTTAAGGTTTTCTTTTTTGGAAGGACTCCTTATTGCTTAAGGATTTCAGGTTTGGATGAATTCTTTGTTGTTCAAGGATTGCTCCTTTGACCATAATAGCTGGATATTTTATCTTGTGTTTCCTTTTTATTTGTGTTTCTATATTGTTTGCATATGTGATAGTTTACCATATTGGGACAACATGGTAATAATTGGCTTTTGACCTAAATCACCTTTTTTTTGCAAACTCGAAAATTTGATAACCCTCACAAATTTTTTAAATAACTAAGTGGGAGAGGGAATTTATTTTGGATAAATACTATGGTCTCCATTTCTAGTCTGTAGATGATATTATTAATTTTGTGTGTTGGTTTCAGAACCTTTCTCTCTATCGGACAAAACTAATTGTGGCATCATCGATACAAACTTCCTAAAGGAATAGCTCTAAGATAATTGTTGTGTGGGTCACTTCTCCATCTGAGGTGATTCATAACGGAACAATAGGTCTAAAAGCTAGGTAATGGTATACACTTAGTGATAAATAATAATATCCTCTCTATCTGAGTCACTGTTATTATTTATAGAACCTGAGCAATATTGGCTATTTAATTTTCCTTGGCATAGTATAGTGTCTAGATAGTAAAATTAAAAGGTTGTGGCTATCTACATGAATGATGAAGAGTAGACAACCTTCCCATCGAGGCATGCTTTTCACGGGGTATAGGGTTGCTAATAATTTTCTTTTAACATGTGGTTGAGGGAACCAATATTAAAATGAAATTCAAGTTTTTATTGCCCTTCATAATTGTTGTCATGTGATTCTCAGATTCAAAAATGGGTTTTTTCAATTCATTTGCAATTATTCTCAAAACAAATAAACTTACTGGATCGAAATATATTTGTGTCTCCCCGACCCGTGCGCCCGCGAGAGAGTTGCCACCCGATTTTTGAGTTAGATGATTCGAGAAACCGAGAATTTGTTTGGAAAAGAAAGGCTTTTTGGCCTGGCGAAAACGTTGAGATTTTGGGTTTGGGAGCCACGTTACGAACGGAAAGGTTTTGTTAAAAGAACAAAATACACCCCGCTCGTCCGGCAAAGCCGGTCTCTACTAAACATTTTCGAAGGGGAAAAATTTCATATATCTTTTGGAAAATGAAACTCTTCGATAAACAAGAGGGAAAGGGATATGGGAAGATATATCACGTTGGCATGCACATTATGCTGTCTGTACAGAAATGATAAGAGTATGATGTTATGAGATGCGATAACTACCCAATAACCATAATACCGCGCACGGTCTTATGGCATGCCGTGTGGCCTACTTGCATTGCTATTAGACTATCATCAATACTTAGGACAGCGCGCAATGTATTATATATTCCGTGCGTTATTCCCTAAAGGTGTCAAGAGATGCACAACCGCTGATCTGTCGTGAAACAATACCATCTCTTTAAGCCATAAACATAGAAATGATTTTCAGTGTATCTGATCACCTAGGATGATCAAGAAAACCTATTTTGGACATAAAACATGGCTTGTAGATATGGTCTCATTCTAATAAGTATTAATGACAGTATCTCAACAATACAGACAAGCTTGACGATGATCTAGACTGTTTAAACAAATGAAACGCAACTGATGAAAGACAGTGTGCCTGAACATACTACGCCATGCGATGCAGCAGAATGCCGCACGGCATGGTATGCCCAACACATTGATTGTTTTTGTTTTTGAAAATGGTTTTTATGTCAGTTTTTAACCAAAAGGGGTTAAACCCGACTACAAGAAAGTTCCCTCAGAGATCAGGATAGGGCCTATCCCAAGGAAACTTGGTTTTTACCTTTGGTCTCGAGCTTGAATGAGGATGGGTGACAGTAGATGAGTGTGGACAAGATCGGTTGAGAAAAGATGAGTGCAGGTATGAATGGTTGTTGGGTATTTTGGTAGGTGAGACCTCAAAGTGAGTAAAAGACTCACTTTAATGGTGAGGAGAAAAATGGGGCATTTTGAGAAAGAAAGTGCCTTGAGAATGTCTTTGGAGCAACTTTCTTAAGACTTGGGAGTAAGGAGTGGTGTGAAAGTATGATAAGAGAGAAAGAAAATTCAGGGCTCCTTTCTCTTGAGTGGAAGGATGTATTTATCGGCAAGAGCCAAAGATTTTGAATTCAAATGGGGGATGTATTTTCTGGGTGGGCTAGAAGTGCTTTTTCAGCTAAGCCAACTTGTAGCTGTGGCTCAAGTGGGTGTGGTCGACAGCTTTTTGAGCCAGTTAGAACTTTATTCAAAATGCCGTGCGGTTGACCTCATAACCTTATACGGTGTAGAGATGAATCGTGCGGTACTAAGGATCCAATTCTGGGCCCTTGGGCTTATCTAGGCTCTTGGGCTTTTGGGTTGAGGGAGTCCTTCATCGAAGCTTTCGAAGGTATTGTTTCCTTTATTTCATCATCGGGACATTCAAAGAACCTCTGGGGTCCAGATTGGGATGTCTACAGTAGTCCCTCATTATCGGAACTCGGATACCATTGATTGGTACAAGAAACATTTAAAGAATAGGCATCTCAATTTGTTGCTCTAAGGTCTTTGAACGGAGACAAAAACATATGAAACCCAAAGTGCGAGTAAACAGTGATGGCAGTCGTGCTCGTGGAGCTACCTACGTACCTTGTATGTAAGGATGAGACCGACGTAGTTCAATTGGGACAATGCAATTCTTGAGAAGATTGAGTGCCTATAGTGCCAAGTGTCACGAAACAAATGCAAATAACTGTGCATGTGTGAGACGAGCTTTTGAAAGGCGAAATTAGAGACAAACCCTCAGGGAGCGAAGTTTGAGGCAAAGTGAGCCCTCGAAGGGCGAAACTTAAGACAAACCCTCAGGGGGAAAATTATGACGAGTCCTAAAGGGTGAAAATTTGAGATGAGCCCTCAGGGGGCAAAATTCGAGGCGAGACAACAAAGGGCGAAAATTCGAAGCGAGACGAGCCATTGAAGGGCGAAAATTCGAGACAAACCCTCAGGGGGAAAAATTCAAGGCGAGACGAGCCCTCGAAGGGCAAAAATTCTAGACGAGCCCTCAGGGGGCAAAATTTGAGGCGAGATAGGCCCTTGAGGGGCAAAAATTTGAGACGAGCCCTTGAGGGGTGAAAATTCGAGACGAGCCCTTAGGGCGCAAAATTCGAGGCGAGACGAGCCCTCGAAGGGCAAAAATTCGAGACGAGCCCTCAGGGGAAAAATTCGAGACGAACCCTCAGGGGGCAAAATTCTAGGTGAGACGAGTCCTCGAAGGGCGAAAATTCGAGATGAGCCCTTAGGGGGCAAAATTAGAGGCGAGACGAGAATACTGCGAGTCCCCAGGGATGCAGACATTTCGGTAAAGCTCAGAGGTTGAAAAATTATAAGAATCCCTGGAGGACGAAAATTATGACGAATCCTGGAGAATGAATATAGCGAAAGAATGCGAATACGTCGAGTCCCGGAGGAGGAAAATTAAAGTGTCCTATAATCAAGGTGTGATAAAAAGAAAATTTAATGCAAAACGGCCGGCATATTTCATTCCTGAGGGGGATTTTGGTGGTTGGATTAAACGAATTCTGAGAAAAAGGATTTGTTCTGGTAAAGTCATCATGCCGTGCAGCTCAGCACTGCGACACGCGGCGTTTCAACTTTCCATGCAACTCTTCGATTTCCGAGAACAGTCGGCTGGTTTGAGGGTGCCCATCAATACAAGCATGCCCTTTCGATAGCTGGGGCCTCTTTATAAGGATGGTGGTGCCTCATTCTATGCATCACCATAAAAAACTCTACCCAATCTTTTCATCTCCTTCTACACTTCAAAAACAGATCATGAAAACAAGTTTCATGGTGGATAACAGTCTCGTGGTGCAAGTAGTTTCTCTAGAGGCTGAGATGGCCTTTTATCACGAGAAAATCAGGGAACTCAACCGACAGATTGCGAGGTTGATTTCGACTATCCGCACCCTTCGTCGTGCGGTTTCCAATCTCCAGGATTTTGCTTGTGATCAACTGGACGACAAGCATGACCCTGAGTACGCATCGGAGCGCGGGTCTGACTATACTGCGGAAGGTTCTGAAGGGAATCCGAACGGCTCGGATGACCGTTCGGACAGGGCAAATGACGCTTTTGCCGAGGGGAGCGATTGAAGAAGAAGAAGAAGAAAAGGGGGCAGTAGGAGCTTTCTTCTTCTTCTTCTTTGTTTTTTTTGAATCATCTGGGGTTGCCCTGGTTTTAATGAATGGAATGAAAATCCCTTTTCCTTATATCTGCCTGTTTTCTTTGTTTCTTAGTAAACTCGAGCAAACCAAACATCACACCCTCGAATGTTAAGAAACTGCTCGAATTCAAAATGTCTGAGATAGACAAAATGCCGCGCGGGGCTACCAAACAGCGCACGGCATAACAAATCTTGTTTAAGTCTTGAAAAATGATTACGGGTCCCAAAAGTGATCTTTAGAGGCCTAAACAAGATTCAAACAGGGTTTAGGACCCAAAAATTCTGCATGTCAAGATGATATGCCATGCGTATTCTGTAATGCCGTGCGGTGCTATGGGTTTCGAACCTAGTCCAAATTTAATTCCAAACGAGTCGGTTCAAGGGAGTATATACAGATGAGGCGTACAGAGTACGCCCCACCATTCGAACTCTCTCTCTCTCGCGCTTTCACTCTCTCTTGTCTCTCTGCACTCTCACACTCTCTCTCCTATAGCGATCATGGATCGTAGTGACGATATACCCGATGGTGATCAACCACCAAGGGTCGAGGTCACATCACCTCCGATCCCGTTGGAGAGTGATGCAGCGATTGGGGATGTTCTGGAGACTCTAGGGGTTTCAGTTCAGGCGGCAATGGTTGAGGAGGCCACGGCCTTGGCTACTGCGATGGGTGGCGATGACAGTAGTAGCAGAGGGGTGGCCGGTGATGGCCAAGGTGTGGAGGGCTCAGGTGCAATGAAGTCGAGGGGCAAAGACGTGGCCGCGATTCTGCTGGAGGTCATTGGTGATTTGGAGGAGAGCGCCACAGAGGCCCATGGTGGTGGTTCGGATAGAGCAAAGGAGGAGACAGAGGCCTCTCCCGTGAGGGTGCCTCGGGCTGATTTGGGGAAGACCCCTGTTGTCGAGGAAGAGCTGGTGGCGGAGCAGGAAACACTGCCCATGTTCGTAGGCAGTGGCGCGGGTGCAGGGTCGTCATGGCCTATTGGAGTGGGCGATTACTTAGAGGCGGCGTCTCTTGAAGACTTGATGGAGACAGTACGGGGAGTGCCTGGACTAGCGGAAGCTTTGCTCGAGACTCGTGAGAGAGAGCTTTGGGCTGAGCTCGAGGCTGGGGTTCCTAGGGAGTCACAGGGTGATGAGGATGCTGGGGGTGAGGTAGCCCCTCGGAGGAGTGTCGTGGACGAGGCGATGGCTGTCCTTGGTAGCCATCAAGCTTTTGACAAAGCAGATTACAGGCCTCTTCGGCACATGGTGATACCTTCGCTGCTAGACGCCTATAGGACAGAGAGGACTGCCTACGACGAGACCTTGGTCCTGAGAGACCCACAGCAACACTTGTCCCTGTGACGAGACAAGGTATGCCTTTAGTATTTGCATCTTTAATACAATGTACCATGCTTCTCAATTTCTTGCTTTTGAGTATCATGCCTGCGTATTGATCTTATCTCCTTTTTGGTAAAGGTTCCCAGAGACGGTGAAAGAGATGGTGAGAGAAGCAGGTTTTGGAGATTTTGTCAGTGTTCTGACATAGGTGAGCAATGACCGCCAGGTGGTGAGGGCTTTTACCGCGAGGTGGTGGGATACAACAAATTCGTTCCACTTCTCTTTTGGCAAGATGACGATGACACTTTTGGAATTTGCGGCGATCATCGGCTGAGGGTCGGAGGTGACTTTATTCCTTACGATGCTATAGCGGGGAGAGACCCAGGCTTACAGATCTGTCTCTTGGGATATGTGCTGAGGGCGGAGAAGGGGGATGCTCCATATGCTCAGCTTCTGAATTTTTGGAAGGAGCCTCTAGAGGATAGTGTTTAGGAGGAACAGATGGCACGGTGCTTCTTGTTGTACATGCTCAGTGCATCTCTGTTTCCAACAGGCGCAATCGAGTACATCTCTCCTTCCTGCCGGCATTGAGGAACATTGGAGAAATAACCCATTTCGACTGGGGCGGTGCAGCTCTAGGGACATGTTACACCTTCATGGGGTCTCTTTCTCGAGGAGCGGGGAAGAGCCTTGGCGGTTACTGGCGTGTTTGGGTGGTATGGCTCGGACCTTGTTTTTCCTTAACTTTTAGTTAGCTTTTCTTTGTATGTCCTATGCTAATTCTTAGCTTTTTACCTTTGTAGCTTTGGACGTACAGGGTACTGGAGATGTACCCTCCTACGACGTCATGCCTGAACGATGCGGTACTCCCTCGAGCCCTTCGTTGGTCAAAGGAATATCGAGGAGTGAAGAAAGGAAATGGTGACTTGAACGCCTATCGGTTGTACTTGGATGAGCTGCGTCTTGATCGGGTATCCATATTTCCTTGATTGTTTAATTCATGTTTTCTTGTCAGCCTACTGATATCACTTTTGATTGCAGGTGTACTGGCGTATCTGGGATCGATTCGACATCTCGTACATGGCTTAGAGTAGGGAGGTGACGGGAGGGAGAGTGCTTTTGGAGTATCCTTACAGTTCGCAGTGGTACCTGGGTGACCGGGTCTCACGTCAGTCATTGAGGCTAGACACCTTCTTAGTTCCTGGACCACTCCCTTCTCTCGTGTAGAGGACAAGGGAATGCACGTTGAATGAGATCGAGCGGTTTATGCGACCAGATCCTGAATTGGTGCCGCTCTTCCTGGCTGATGCTTATTACGTGGAGTACCAGTCTTGGTACTTGATGTAGAGCTTTGGGATTCGCGCTGCCTGGGAGGCGCGACAGCAGGCGCAAGGTGGTAGGAGAGGCAGGGGAGGAAGAATAGGAGATGGGAGAAGAGGAGGTGACGGCCGCCACGGTCGCGGCGCAGGTCAGAGTGGAGCTAGGTTGCCCACACTCTCTTGGACAGTGGATGTGGTGACCGCCCGGGAGTCCCTAGCCTGGTGGAAGTTCCACATCCTTCAATTGAGCCTTTACAGTTTCTTGCTCAGGTATGACACGCTTTTGTTCTTTTTGTATGTTTGCTATTGGCACTGCTCGTCTTGATTAACCTTTTCATCGCATAGGTGACTCCGGAGTATGCTAGGGAAATGGCAGCGGCCATGATGGGCTTGGAGTAGCTAGTGCGGCAATATGCCATGGGCCATTCCCCATTAGTGCTGACTCGTGTTGGAGGAACGATGGTAAACTCTTGAGTCTCAGCTACTTTTTCATTACCCCTTATTCATGTTCATGATGCAAATACCATATGAATGTTATGCTATTGTAGGCTAGAGGAGGGGCTGCACGGGGTTTACGCCGGAAGTCTGTTCGCATGCTTGTGCAATAGGCTTCTTCTGCTGGCTCTTAAGAGGAGCGACCATCGAAGAGACAGCAATACTCCGGCGGTATCAAGGAGGAGCCCATTGCCATTTTAGACGAGACTAAGGAGCCTACAGACATTGATCTAGAGGATACTTCCAGGAGCACGGTGCCCGGGGTCACTCGCACTCAGGAGGTTGCTAGCTCTGAGGCAGAGGAGGAGGTCTTTGAAGAAGACGAGGAGGAGGGTGAGGATGGCAACGAGGATGAGGACTGAGTTTCCTCTTTTGCTTTTTGTCTTTTGGTGGAGCCTGCGTGCTTCCTTTTGTTGGGTGCCTATTTACCCTTGGTAGATAGGGTTTTGAGCATGTTTCGCTATATACTTCGACTCACGGATGCCCAGAGATTTATATATCAATGCATTCTCAATGCCTTTTCTATTCAATTTATGTTATTGCTACTGTACAAAGAAAGCTTGAGCAACTAAGACAATTTTCTTGAATGTACTACTAGTCTTTGATCACGAAACTAAGCTTGACATAGGGTCTATGATGGGAAATAAATTGACGGAGGAATAGAAATCAAAGAAGTAATTTGAACAAACTTCAAAGAATTGACATTACATTTTACACAAACGGCTGTGTTATGAGCTTAACAACGATCCCGAAACTTGGTACGCCACTCGAAAGTTTGGCCTTATGCCTGGAACATATCCGCAGACTAGGAAAAATGTTGACTTTAAAAAGTAGCAACTCTAATTTTTGACTTGAGACTCGAAACAGAACTTGGACTAAGTCACTTTTGACCATTGTGACTTGCGTGACTCAAAGAAATGACTCAAAACAGCCCAAAACACGATTTGACGTCTCGTCGTTATTTGAGAATGGGATTTCATTGGCTTTTTGTATCATGACTTCGAATTTCAAAAGTTGACTCGAGGCGAAACATCCCTGAAGTCCTAAATACTTGTTGGAATGTGTTTTGGTGGTTGGTGATGCCCCATGATGCCTCAAATCCATTCCACACCCTTGTTGTAAAAAACTGCAGAAATGCAGATGTAATATGCCGTGCGTCTCTTCAGAACACTGTGCATCATGTTGTAAGGTCTTGCGGGTTTTCAATGCTATACCGTGTTGATTTTTTCCGGATTTGATACGCCGTGTGTTCTTCCATTATGCTGTGCGTGGTTTCTTTCCTAACATTCTGCATTTTGCTGTTTCCCAAGGCAAATTGCACGATGGTTGGGGTTTGACTTGTGCAATAGTGTTTTTGAGTCAATGCATGTCTGTGTTGTGCTCTCATGTTATGACCAAGCCTTTTTCTATGCAAGACTCATGAAAAATTTGCACTTTTGAAACCCAAGACTCTTTGAAAGTTGTAATTATCTCCTTTCATCCTTCTTATAAATTCAGGCCTTCCCCTTCAAATTCTTCCCATCCCACTCAACTCTTATCCTTTCAAAGTTCTCTCTTCCTTGTAATGGCTCTCTCGCTCATCGGTTCGCTCCGTCCATGGTTAGCTTCAATGGAGGGTGTCGATTGGCTCAACTTCCGAGCTCATGGTCTCTATTCCATGAGGTACCTTCGCAACATCCGTCTCTGTCTCAAACTCTTAAGGGCAGCCGCGAGTTTTTGGGATCCGGAAGTCCATGTGTTCCGTTTTGGCGAGTAAGAGCTTTGTCCTACCGTAGAGGAGTTTTGTGCATACCTTGGCTGTTTTGACTCGGGAGAAGTCATCGTCCCTTCTGTACGTGAGAGCATTTCCAAGGTCTTAGCCGCGGTCCTTGGATTGGGTGGTGGTGTTGCCCGCTACTTAGTTAGCGATGGTCATCTCAACACAATGCGACTTATTGAGATGTTCTCTCCTTCCGATGATCTTGCGGACATGACCTATCAAACTCGACGCTTGACCGCTCTTTGCATGTGCCTGCTTGCAACTTACCTTTTGGTGCCTTCCATCGGCCATGCTAGCTCGGCATTGGTTAGCATTACCGTCCAAATCGAAGCTCAGAAGGACGTGATCCCCATGGTTTTGGCCGAGACATTGATGGGTTTGGACATGGTTCGCTCTGGAGAGACTGAGTCTTTCAAGGGTAGTCCTCTCCTCTTACAGATTGGCTTCCCACTCAGCTCTCCTTTTTCAAGTTTTTCTCAGGATCTCTTTGACCTCGGCGTTTGGTTCAGCTTTCTATCGTTTCTTACTTGTCTTTCTCTCTTTTGCAGATTTCGCTTTGTGACAAAGTAAATGTGCTAACCATTCCTCCTGACAACTGGGCATACGAGGCTAGACTGCTATCCCTGCAATGCTTTGAGTTCGTGGACAGACAAGTTTCTGAGTGGGTGGACTTCTTCAGGCGCCTGTGGGCTGACACTATCTTTTGGAGGTGCTCGTGGCTAGATCGTTCGCCTATGACAGTGCACTTTATGGGCCTCCAATGGGTCGTCCTTGCTGGTTTGGAAGCCTTCACCTTCTATATTCCCTACTGAATTCAACGTCAGCTTGGCCTTAGACAGGAGGTCCCTACAGAAGCTGTGATAGATGTCGTTCTGCCTCTTTTCTGCCACTTTGTTCTCTGCAACTATCAGCGATTTTGGAGGACTGCGAGGTGACCAACGCGCATCCTTATCCATTCGCGATGACACGCGGGAGCTATCGGAAGTGGCTTAAGAGGGACATTGCTGCGAGAGTTGGGGCGCAAGGAAACTGACTCGATCCTATTTCCCTGATCGTGGAATAAATTGTGGACCCGGTTTTATCGTGTTGCTCTTATTTTTTGAAAGCCATTCTTAGCCCTATGTATTGGAAGCAATTATTATAATAAACTGAGTTGCGGAGGGTTTCCTTCTTTGATTCAACACTTTAAGTTCAAACTGGATTTTCATTTTGATTGACTATGAACGGGCCTTAGAGTGGGGCTGCCTAGATATCCTTGCAACAAAGGAATCAGGTCATAATCTAGTTCAAGGTAGGGTACACTCTGGTTTTGACACTCTCCTTTTGCGCTCTAAATTTTGCCTAGTACTGCCCTTTCGGGTTTTCGGTCTAGTGAGCTCATTTGTTGTATGCCTTAATTTTTGCCTAGGATGCCTTCGTGGGTCTCCATCCTAGCAGGCTTTTACTCTAATTTTTGCCTGGGTCTGCCCGCCCTTGCGATTTTCAGCCCAGCGAGCTTCTCTCAGGGATAACAGCGTTTAAGGTGATCCAGGTTGACCAAAGTTGAAAACTCATTTCATCCAGGTCAATAAGTTGCGTAGCTCCTCTGGACAGGACAGTCTTGATGATGTATGGCCCGGACCACTTTGGTCGGAACTTTCCGCGTGGATCGTAAACTGGTGCCCGGATTTCCTTTAAAACCATATCGCCTTCTGTCAAGTCCCTGGGTTTTACTTTTCTTATTAAACACACGGGCGATCCTTCTCTGGTATCCTTGAATGTGATAGAGTGCCCTCAATCGACGTTCATCGAACAGCATGAGCTCCTCAAACCTATTAATCAGCCATTTTGCCTCCTAAACCTCACACTCAACCATAGTGCGAAGGGATGGAACTTATAACTCAATGGGAAGCACAGCCTCCATACCGTAGACCAAAGAGTAGGGGGTTGCCCCCGTTGGTGTATGTACAGACGTGCGATATCCCCACAAGGCTAGCGGCAGTTGCTCATGCCAATCTCTTGCGGATTGAATGGTCTTTCCCAGAATGGCCTTAATTGTTTTATTAGCTGCTTCCACGGCTCCGTTGGTCTATGGCCGGTAGGTTGTTGACTTGTGCACTTGGATCTGGAACTCATTCAAAACTTCCCTGGCTTGCCCCCTTGAAATAAACCCCATTGTTAGACACAAACGCCTGAGGAACTCTGTATCGATAAATGACATTTTGCTTGATAAAATGTGCAACTTGAACTGCGGTTAGAGTGGCGTACGAGGCGGCTTCCACCCATTTCGTGAAGTAATCAACAGCCACCAGGATGAACTTATGACCATTAGAGGCTGCTAGCACGATCCTACCAATGATGTCGATTCCCCATACTGAAAATGGCTAGGGTGAGGTCATTTGATGTGGCTCAAATGGTGGGACATGCGTGAGGTTGGCATGGATCTAACACTTATGACATTGTCGCATGTATTCTACACATTTTGTCTCTATGGTGGACTAGAAATACCCCTGCCTGAGGATCTTCTTGGCAAGCATCATGCTGTTCATGTGAGGGCCACACACTCCTTCGCGAATTTCTTCCATCACCCTTGTCTTTACACCATGGATGCATAACTTGTGCATGCCACAGTGCGACCTCCGATATAGATTCCCTCCATAAATGATGTACTAAGCTGCCATCCTCTGAAGAGCGATTTTGTTTTTCTTGCTTGGTTCAATGGGGTATTCTCCTCTTTCTACGAACCTCCAAATGTCATAATACCAAGGGAGACCATTATCAGGTTCATCAACAGTCATGACATGTTGGTATACCGGTGTATCCCTTTGTTTAACCACATTTGGCCTTAGCTTTACCCCGATAGGAATTTCGACCATGGATGCCAGTGTTGCCAATGCATCTGTGAATTGATTCTTGAGCCTCGGTATGTGAGTAAAGGTTACCTTGTTGAAATGAGGGATGAGGTCCTCAAGATTTTGATGGTACGGCTTTAGCTTCTCTTCCTTGACTTTCCAATCACCATTGGCTTGTGATACCATTAGGTTGGAATCTCCTACCACTTCCAATTTCTCTATGCCAATTTCGATTGCTGCTTCCATACCTACAATGCAAGCCTCATACTCTGCTTGATTGTAGGTGATTTCAAAATTTAGCTTGAACGTGAGCGGAATGTGGGATCCATCAGGTGCTATTAGTGACACACCAATTCCAAACCCTTTTTGATTAGCAGCCCCATCGAAGTTCAACTTCCAAACATCTTCAGCTAGAGTCATTATGTCTTCGTCAGGAAATTTAAATTCAGCATCTTTACCTCTTTCAACTGGGCAGTCAGCTAAGAAGTCAGCAACAACTCTTCCTTTTACAGACTTCCTGGTGACATACTGTAATTCAAATTTTGACAACATCAACAACCATCATGCCATTCTTCCGGTAAGGGCAAATTTCTCAAATAGGTACTTGAGGGGATCCATTCGGGAAATTAACCTCACTGGATAGGCTAACATATAATGTCTCAGTTTCTTGGAAGCCCAGACAAGCACCCAACACGTCTTTTTCAATGGAGTATAATGCTCCTCACATCTAACCATCTTTTTGCTCAGATAGTAGACAGCCCTATCAACCCCATCGTCTCATTCCTGTGCCAACATACACCCCATAAAAGACATAGTGACTGACAGGTATAGGATCAAAGGTTTTTCGGGCACGGGAGGCGTCAATGCCGGTGAATTTTGCAGATAAGTTTGAATTGCCTCAAAAGCTTTTTGGCACTTGTGATCCCATTTGAAGGGCACACCTTTCTTTAGCTAGCGGAATATTGGCTCTCAGGTTGAAGTTAACTTGGCAGTGAATCACTGATAAACTGCACCGTACCAAGGAAACTTCTTACATCCTTTTCAGACTGAAGCGGCTCCATTTCTAGGATAGCCTTGATCTTTGATGGTTCAACTTCAATTCCTCGAGTGGTAAACATGAACCTGAGCATTTTTCTAGCTGTAACCCCGAACGTGCATTTGGCTAGGTTAAGACGCATCCTGTACTTTCTAATTCTCTCAAAGAACTTCCTGAGTTTAGGTAAGTGTCCTTCCCATTCCTTTGCCTTGACAATCATGTCATCAACGTAAACTTCCACTTCCTTGTGAATCATGTCGTGCAACAAAGTCGTAGTAGCTCGCTGATAAGTGGATCCCGCATTCTTCAGCTCGAAAGGCATCACCCGATAGCAATAAGTTCCCCATTCAGTGATAAATGTGGTTTTCTCTCGATCTTCCGGAGCCATAAGGATTTGGTTGTATCCTAAAAACCATCCATGAAAGAAAGTAAAGCATGCTCGGAGGTATTGTCAACCAGCACATGTATGTGTGGTAGTGGGAAGTCATCCTTCGGGCTTGCTTTATTTAGGTCCCTGAAGTCGACACAGACCCTAATTCTCCAATTCTTTTTAGGGACGAGAACAATGTTTGCAACCCACTGAGGGTATTCAGTACCATTAGAAATCTTGCATTTATCTATTTAGTGACTTTCTCTTTTATCTTAAGCATCTAGTCTGGCCTCATACACCTCAATTTTGGCTTTATAGGTTTTGCATCGGGATGAAGAGGAATCCGGTGTTCCATGATTTTGGGATTGATTCCGGGCATACCAGCATGTGACCATGTGAAAACATCCTCGAATTCTTTTAGAAGGCTTATGAGAGCTTGGCGTTCTTCTGCGGATAGCGCGGAACCGATCTGAATCGTTCGGGGATTCCCTTTGTCTCTCAAATTTATTAAAACGACTTCTTTCTTTACAGGCTGAGCATGCCTTTCGTCTTCCCTTTTGACTAGGGATCGGATGTCTTTGGGGATGTCCCCATTGAAATCGATCTCTCCATCGTCAGGATCAACACAATTGATTTTAAAATAAGGGAAGTAAACGGAATTAGGTTCATTTATTTCATCATCAGCAAAGGCCTCGGGGCACCATACACACAGGTAGACTCAAACTCGAAGTACAGACTATGGGCACACGCTTAGGAAATTTTATTTTTGGGTATAAAATTGGGTGCGCCTTTTTGGAAAAGCGCGGCGAAACGCTTCGATTCAGGGTCGCCACTCGGGTTTTAGCGGTGAAACACCCAAGGAACCGAAATTGAAACGTTTGCTACATTGTTTGATTTGAAAAAGGCTTGTAGACTGGACCTTCGTCACCTTCAATTTCTGAGGTTCGGGAGCCAGGTTACGAGAGGGGAAGGGTTTTATGGCACCTCTCTCACCCAATCCGGAGATCGGTCTCTACTCGGGCATTTTGTAAAACGTTTGCATTTTTCTCTCGTTAATCATTTTTTTAGCCAGTTAGGGTGGGGAACAATTAAAAGGGATTAAAACTGTAACAAGTTGCATTTATATGACAAAATGTTATGGATGAATTTTTGAAAGAGCATAGATTGCAAATAGACTTTTATGAGCGTTTTAAACAGATTGGAAAATACTAATCCAGAATGACGTGCGCAAGAAGAAGTCTGCATGCACTGGCCAAACCACTGCATGCAGGCTTCACCTGTGCATGCCACACACAGACTGGCGTACTCCAGTAAGCCTAAACTCAGAGCTCTTATTTGCAACCCTCTAGGCTCTGGAAAGAACCAGTGCACACCCAGGACAAACCATGCAGTTCATAGAGCAATATATATACAGATACAGGCAACAGAAATGGCTCTAGAGTCACCAAATGAACATTACACCCTAAAAATAGTGTGGAGAAATAAACAAAGGCCAAGATTAAACTAACGTGCAAGGGCCAGCCACTGGACCATGATATAATTGCCATACGCCAGTCACAAGGGACCATACGCCAGTTATTTCATGGATCCAGTGCTTGGCTTTGCATCATCTGGGCTCTAGAATATGACCAGAAGGATCCTAGAGGCCCTTCCAAGCAAATAAAAGTAAATATTGAGATGTACAACTACAAAGCTCTAAACTACAGAAAACTGTAAACTGGTTATTAGCATGCAGCAAGGTGATAAAATAAGAAAGAAAGTAGAAAATAGCTGATCAGTGATCCCCACGCCAGTATTGCATGTTTAGCCATAACTGGCGCACGACTCTATATTACTGGCGTGCGCCAATGATAGCCAAACACGAGCTTTGAAACTTGGCCAGCCTTAGGGTCAGGATTGGTATTGACTACCAGCCTTGACCCTGCTAGGCCCCCCTCAGGGGTCAGAACAGAACGTAAGCAAAAGATGGTATACCTTTGGATTGAAGTTGAAGATGTGTTTCAAGCTTGAGCTTGAGGTTTGAAGGATGGATGATGAGTGACAAGGGTGCAAAGAGAGTATGGAGAGGCCTTTTGCTTACTCTTTCAAATAATAAGAAGAGAGAGCAAGAAACTAAAAGGGATAGAGAGGGAAAGAGACTTGGAGAGCCTTAATGTATGTAACCCCTTGCTCATGAATGCAAGGGTTGTATTTATAGCCAAAGGGTGACTAAGAGGGGCTGTAACCAGATGGGTTAAGGGCTGGTTTGGATAGGAGAGGAAGTCTCCATGCATTAAATGCATGGGACTTGGCTTGAAAGGGGTTGTGGGAGAGAAGGGGACATCCCCTGCTCGATGGCAATCATCAGGGGACATCCCCTGCGCCAGTAGTAACTGAGTCAACGGTCGATGACTGACACGTGGCAGTTTACCAGTGCATGCCAGCACAATACTGGCGTAAGCAAGTAGGGTTTTGCTGAGGCCATTTGGTTCTGGCTTGAAGGGTTTGAAATGGAGTTTGAAAGGGTTTGAACGAGGTTCAGGAACGCTCAAAGCTCAAACACACCAACCACCTCGGGATGTTCTTGACCTTAATCATCATTGGGGAATCAAAGACTGTAAATAAACTAATATGGACAGTCCAGAATAGGGTGTCTATAGTAGCCCCCCTTTGACGGCACTTGGAACACCATTGATTTGGTGCAAGTAACGTCGAAGGTTTTCTAGACACCCTTCTAGGCGATCCAGAATAGAACATACAATTTAAAAAACTTGATTAGTCCAGTTGGACGGGTGGATCATCGAATAGATTGCCGCTGCTGGGGATGATATGGACAGGTAGGCCGTCGCCACTTGATTGAATTGGAAGGATAGAACGGGCTGTCATAGAAGGTGGACTCTCCTAGGGAATAATCCATTTGTAAGCAAATCGCCGTTGCTTGCTTGATTTGGAAATTGGACAGGCAGATTGTCGTTGATTTGATTTGGACGGGTGGATCATTGTTGATTTGAAATTGGACGGGCAGACCGTCGTTGATTTGAAGTTGGACGGGTGGACCGTCGTTGATTTAAAATTTGGACGGACTTTGCTTGGGAAGTAATCCGCCATGGGTACCCACATGAATCAGGACGATGTGGGCTTTCATTGATGAACAAATTTTGAGGTAATTAGTAATTTGGGCTTGAGGCCCACACGTTACTGGCGTACGGCTCCAACTCATTGGTCTAAGCCAGAAAACTTAATACACCCGAGCCCAGATCTAGCCCAACTACTCTCCCATGCCGTATAAACTTCTGAACAAGTTTTAAAACCGCCATACTCCGGTTTTGCACTCCCAACATCTTACAAACTCCCTCAATCATTCAATCTCTTCCAAAATCCACCTACCCACATTTACCCATGGCTGAAATCGGTGGCAACGGCAGCAGCAAGGGCGACGATGGCGGCAATGGTGATGGTGGCCATAAGAGAAGTTGGCCAAGGGTTGGAGGTGAGACCCCGGGGCCTCAAATCGAAGATCAATCGATGAAGGAGACTCCAGTAGGTACCAGTGCAGGGGCTTCAAGTAGCACAGGCAGCGGCAATGGCCATGCAAAGGGAGATAGGTGACGGCGACGGGCGGCATATGCCAGCCGTTGTTGAGACAGGGGCCCACGGGTTCGACGATTGGACTTCCAGAGTGGTGTGGAAGGCATAGTTGTCACCGGGATGGGTTCGGTTGGGGCTGGAAGCAGCGGCAATGGTGGCGGCAGCAGCGGTGACCGACCGGGGACTTTGCTGAGAGATCCGGCAAGGGGTAAGGACCTGGTGGTTATGGAGGAGGTTTCTAGAGAAATGCCAGTAGGGGCAGCTGAATTCAGGTCGATCGCGGGGTCCTCAGCGCATGTTCCCATTACGCGCGGAGACTTTGTGGAGTTCGTGACGGAGGAGGAACTTGGTCGACTGCTCTGAGAAAATCCGGGGGTAGTGGCAGCGGTGATAGTGGCACGTGAGGACCGGCAAAGCTTGTGTTGAGAGATCCAGAGAGACATTTGTCCGTGTCTTGGGCGCAGGTATACCTTGGAACCTGCTTTAGCTTCCATTCTGTATTGTTGTATCTGCATGACGTTTATAGTTGTACTGTATAGCTTGCAATGCATGTATCTTTGAACTTGGACTTGATTTGCTGACTTCGACTTCATAGCATGTTTAATAATCATGGCTTGAAACTTGATTCGATGGATAGAAATTCCAACATAATTGAATCCAACTATAGAATGCTTAGAACTTAATGGAAACTGTTGATGGTGAGCTTGAATCGACTGTAGATTGCCTCGACAGATAATTTAACAACGGAACTTGAATTCGACTAGTAGAATGCCATGCTTGCTTGATTTGACTGAATAGTACCCCCTTAAGTAGATTATCGACTGAATAGAATGCCTTTGATACTTGAATCAATCGATGATATGCCCATAACTTGATTTTACCTTGTAAAATAACAGGAAAACTTGAATCGACCACGAAATGATGTCATACATCCAAACTTGATTGCAGAATACCTTTACTTGATTTGACTATAATATTGCTTTGATTTGATAGCCTGTTATATTTGAATTGTTCATATAGATGAATCCTTTTCCTGCTTTGGCTGTTGTGGTGTGCAGAGGGGAGCGGCTAGCACGTGGGGACATGGCGGTTCTACGAGTTCACTCTAATTGTACGAAGGCTTGCTTGAGCGGGTCAGGGCTTTGATAGACGCTGCAGGATTCAGGCCATTCATCCTTACTTTGACGGCGGTGAAGAGTGACCATGCCTTGCTCATGGCATTGGCTGAGAGGTGGTGTGATTCGTCCAATACCTTCCACTTTCCAATCGGGGAAATGACAGTGACCCCATTAGACTTTGCAGCTCTTACTGGCCTAAGAGTAGGAGGAGATCCCATTCCTTTTGACTCGGGGATCCACAAGGATACAGCAGTGCTGGGGTGGTTGTTAGGATAAGTGCCAGAGGGTGGTGCAGAGACGGTCCATTATGACCAGTTCAAGAGGTATTTGAAGAGTAGAGTACCAGCCACTGAGTAAGAAGAGGAGCAGATGGCGAGGGCCTACTTGTTGTACTTGTCGGGGGATGAAAGCAATTGGTGCTTAGAACAACACTAATTGGCAACGGCTTACTCGTGCCTCTTTACCCAAACCCTAGTTCGTCGTCGGAACCCTAATCTGCAAAACAGATAAGGGGTGAGCGCACCTTTGCCTCTCGTGGCAAAGGCCCTCCGATGCTAAAATTAGTATCACGTATGGGCAATAAACCCTAATTATCAGTAGGAAAGTAAAGAACAAGTGCAATTCTCTGTATAATGCATACCTTTTACCTCCAGGTTAACCTCGTTTATATAGGCATACGTATGTTTGCTGCCCAAGTATCCCTATTGCCTTAGGACTTCTATCTCGTATAGGAACCCAGAATCTCTTGGATTCTCGTTCCCTTATCAGTTCATTACCTTAGTCTTTTCAGGACTCTTTTCCATAATAGCCAAACATCCCATTCACGTTAGGTGTCTTTTCTAGATCCTACATATTCGGGGTCTTATTCCTTATGGGATAGCACTGCTGTGGAACCTTCTAGAGTGTTTCTGCCGCCTCAGCATTTAAGGCTGCTTCCTCAATAGTTCTTTTCCTGTTCGGCTATCTTATTGCCGAATAGTCCATATAGACCAGTGACTTCACATGTCACTGGTCTAATGACTTCTCATATCTTTTGTCCTTATAATGCCGAACAGACTGCCTGGACCAATGACTTCTCATGTCACTGGTCCATATCGCTGTTCACCGCCCTACCCAGCAGTATGACTTGTCGTATTTACCATGTGTTTGGCTACTAATTGTATCTGCTCGGGAATACCTCCCTACAATTGCTCCCCAGTTTTGCTCGTTGCCACTGTTTGGGGCAATGGGTGAAGCTTAGAAACAGGCGTAAGGCCGAACTCTTCTGGGGCCCTATGCAGGCATAGTATTTACACCCATTGGTGATTTTGGCGCGCTTGGCTTTATACCATCTCGAGGTAGTGACTCCACGTGGCATGTTTCGTACACCTCACATAAAATCCGAACTGACGTTTTTAGGTAAACTGTCAGAACGGCGTTTGTTCAATCCATGTTTCACGTTACTTTTCATGTAATGGTGTAAGAGGAGACGTTTCATCTATGTTCCTCACCTTTAAACCCCAAAAAGGGATTGTTTTGGGTTTTCTCACCCAAAAACTCAAATCTCTTTGTTCTCTCTCTAAAACCAGGCGAGAGTTTTCTTCCTTTTTACCATTACCACTGTTTGATGCTTCGACTGCACTTCTAACCATTGCCGCAATGATCATTGTAAGATTCTCACTCCTTCTCTTTTCCGTGTTTCCCTTCTGAAATTTCGCTCTCGGATTCTATTGCTTCTAGGGTTTCATTCGTCCTCATTTCTAGACTTCAATTTTGTGCTAGTATTCTTTGCATAATACTCATGGCGGACGATAATGAAAACCTTCCAAAACCTCGCAAGTTTAGAAAACTTTGTGAAACTCCCACTGCCATGGTAGCATTTAGGGCTGAATACAACATTCTTAACAATGTCAGGCTTGAAGTCGCCCCAATAGGAGCAGACAGAGATGCTGGTATTTGGGATAGAATGTGTATTCCAATCGTAGCCATTGTTGAGGGTGGTGTCCGCTTTCCCCTTCACCCCCTGCTTCGTCAGGTCCTAAATTGGTATCGTCTTAACCCCATGCAAGTCTCAACAAATGTTTTTAGGCTTATAATGGGAGTTATAGCCCTGAATAGGATCCTGGGAATCCAATTAGGCCTATGGAATATTCAATGGTGGTATAGCATTGTGCTAAATCCTGAATATAACACTTATTACTTCAAAGTTAGAAAAGCGGAAAAGTGTCTCGTGCTCAACTTGCCAGATTTTGCTCGTGATCATGAGATGGACTTCCTCTACATTACTGGAGCCTTCAAGCTAATGGGTGAAGATGGCCAAGTGGTGGGCTTGCATTGCCCCCACATATGGGGCTACCCACGTATGCTCCTAATTTGCTTTGTAATTCTTGTTTACTACTTTCTCGTAGCTTCTTCATGTTTCTAAATCGTGTTTGAACTTGAATTCTGCAGCGGATAATGCTAACAAACGCCTCAGACGAGAGCCTAGTTATGTCCGAACAATTGATATCAACAGGGTTCTCAAGTACACAGAAGAGCCTGGAACATTAACAGCTAGTCGAGGTCGTGACGCGAACATCCTATTGGGCTATGACCCTACCTACAAAGGGTTCATTGACAGAAGGCTAGCCAACCCAAGTACCAGCGGTGCCTCAACTTCGACTGCTCCCCAGCCAATGAGCTTAAGATCTAATGCTGGAGTGACAATCGCCGAGCAATCAGGCGAAATTCCTATTTCTGAAGGTGTCCCACTTCTTTGTGTGGTCTTAAGACGATCTTCACAACGACAGATTTCCTCACTACGTCAGCGCGAACAACTAACTCGCATTTACAATACCAGCCAATCATCTCCATCCGATGTCGGCTATAAGAAGAAGAAGGTCATCCCTTATTCCATTCCTTTCTCAGGTCAGGGCTACTCCCTATCTCTTCCAAACTCAGGTACTATGACTTGTCAACCTTTAAATTTAAGCTCCCTTTTTATAGTATCCTCTGGAGGACGCGGTTCCTCTGGACGAGCTATGTCAACCGGACATGCCCCTTGGCCTCCCCGACGCACCAGAAGAGGCTCGACCCGGAGTAGCTCATCTCCTTGGGGGTCTGACATTATGCTGGAGGCGGAGGATGCCCATCGGGACAAATGCCCCAGAGATGGAGATACTGGGGATTCTGGTGTACAAGCTACTCCATCAACTCTGGAACAACCTACACCAAGCACCCAAGTAGTTCACCAAACCTGGGCCCCTCAATTCATGAAAGGTGATTGTCTAGTCAATGTTGGGGACAGTGCCAGCTCTTCAGAGACTACACTGGCCCTCGCTCAAGGCTTACTTTTGCCAGTCGATATGCAGAAAGAGTCCATGTCTCCTTCCGATAGGCTAGTGTCCATTGGACTTGTCAGTGGAATTAAGGTAATTTGGTTCTCTCATAACCCAAGTTTGGCTTTCCGTGTAATGATTTATATTTCTTATTTTAAGCTATCCTTGGCATATCTCAGTTCATCCAAAAGATGGTCACATTGGGCCAAAACTTTCAACAAGCAAAGTCTGCAAGAATCAGACTTTTGAAGGATAACACCAGGTTGCTTCGAACAATCTCAAGATTGGAGAGAGAGAGAGACAAAGCCAAGTCTGATGTTAAGGAGGCTAAAGGCAAGCTTGAGATGGTTGAGGATAGCCTTAGTCAGGCTTTGTTAGAAATTGACAGCACCAAGAAAGCTTCTTACGAAGAAGGGTACCAGAAAGGTTTTGATACTGCTACGGCTAACTATGTGGAGCAGATGCCAGCCATACAAGACTAGATCTGGGTTGCCAGCTGGGAGGCTTGTTTGACCAAAGCTGGTGTTGCAGATGACTCTCTCCTCTGGATAGAGAATGATCTTCCTAGCAGCTGGGCAGCAGTCACCCATGAACCCCTGGAAGACGATGTGGATCAACAGATCGAGAATTTTGATGGTGCCGAGGAAAATATCCCTACCGAGACTCAGGATGCTTCCACTGTCAATTCCTCTGATCGGGAAACGCCTGACAAGACTATCAACCTGGAAGAAAACATTGCTGATGGTGGCGGCGGCACCGAGGTCAATGCAGGAGTTCCTCCTGAGGTCCAGAATCTGGATTGACAAGTAAGTACTTGCTGTGAACTTTTGATACTTAAAAAAGTCTGTTGGTCCTGCACAACCTTAGTTGTTGGCCCTGCATGGCATCAGTATATTCGTACTTTTGAAAACACAGGTATTTGGCCCCTTTTGGCTTAACATATGTTTTGGTGGCCGTTTGTGGCCTTTTTGTTTTGCTCGGCCTCTCGTGGCTTTTAGAATTACATTCTATTTTAATGATCTAGTGATTCGTACTATCAAAAAAATACCTAACATACTTAACGTGCATACTTGTATACACTTGCATGTTTCAGATGCAAATGTTCAAATGCAACTAAGTTTCCACATACTTAGACATTATTAAGTCTTCTGTACTTAACTAACTTTAAGTTTCTCGCACTTAAAGTATTCTTGCATGTATTCGTATACAATCCAAGTTCTTTCGTAAGTAAACATACCGAGTATTTGATACGTGGAAACAAGCAAGCTCTTCGAATGTTCACGAAGTTCGAAGAAGCAATTTTATTGATATGTCTACAAAAGTTAAGTATGCAATATGAGTATTTCGTATTTGGAAAAGTCATAACATTTCATTGTATGCCCAGTCCCTGCTCCCCAATATGAAATAGGAAAATAGTTCCGAACTTCATATTTCAGGACTATAAAAACAAATATTCCACGAACTTGATGTACTGCAAAGAAGTGACTTTATTCATAATCTTGAACTCAAGGGGGTATTATTCGTACCCTTTGCAACTAATAGATAATAAAAAAAACAAGGGAGTTTTATTCGTAACTCCACACAATCACGTAGTACATCCTAAAACAGAATGAGATAAAACTAAACTCTTTTAAACAAAGAATTTTCTCAGATTGTAAACATGCTTGTTACTCGATATGCCCCTATGCCCACAATCTCAGTTACTCCACACAATCACGTAGTGCCTTGACACCGGGTTCCCGTCCAGGTCTGCGAATCGATAAGTCCCTATGCCCACAATCTCAGTTACTCGATATGAGCCTTCTAAATTGGCCCCCAACTTGTCCTTGTTTGCAACTTTTGTGTTACTGAGTACTTTGCGAAGTACAAGGTCTCCAACACCAAACTCTCGTGGGTTCACGTGGGTGAACATGCTTGTTGTAACTTTTCATTAGTCGTTCCTGGTAGGAAGCTAAATGTACCAGGGCCCTTTCTCTCTTTTCCTTGGCAAGATCTAACTCAATCTCCAGAGCCTGTCATTTCCCCCACTTTCAACCATTGCTGTTCTAGTGGTTGGCAGACCAATCTCCAAAGGTATTACTGCCTCTGTTCCATATGCCAAGGAATAGGGGATCTCTCCCATAGACCTCCTAGGCATTGTTTGGTGCGCCCACAGTACTAGTGGCAATTCGTTAGGCCACTTCTCCTTTGCTTTGTCCAACCTCTTCTTGATCCCATCAAGGATGGTCTTGTTGGATGCTTTTGCCTGCCCGTTACTCTGAGGGTAGGTTGGGGTTGAGTAATAATTTCTTATGCCATATTGGGCACAGAAAGCCTTAAACTTCTTTTGAAATTGGGACCCGTTATCCGTAATCAACGAATAAGGGACCCCAAACCGTGTAATAATGCTTTTCCACATGAACCTTTCTATCATAGGTTCAGTGATTTTGGCTAATGGTTCTGCCTCAATCCATTTGGTGAAGTAATCTGTTGCTACCAATAGAAATTTCTTGTTGCCTTGTGGAGTGGACCCACGATGTCCATTCCCCATTGAGCAAATGGCTAAGGACTCGTTAATGGCACCAAATCTTCTGCTGTTGTCTGAATCATTGGTGAAAATTTCTGACACTTTTCACAAATTTTCACATATACCTTTGCATCCTCCTGCAAATGTGGCCACCAATAACCTTGGGTAATTGCTCGGTGAGAAATGGACCTCCCTCCAGTATGGCTCCCACATGTCCCCTCGTGGATCTCGTGGATGAATTTCTGCACCATCTCGGGGTGCACACAAAGTAAATATGGACCTGTGAAGGATTTTCTGTATAGCTTACCTTCTGGTGACAGCCAAAATCGTGCAAATTTGGTTTTCATCTTGTGAGCCTCCTTTTTATCAAAAGGGAATTTTTTATGTCGTAAAAACTCTACAATTGCATCCATCCAACTTGGTGCTTGGTTTACGTCCAAGACCAACTCCACACTTCGTCCAATGCTCGGCTCACTAAGATAATCCATTGCTACCTTTCTTTTAAGCTCAGTTGGTACAGCCGCTGCCAACCAAGCTAGAGAATCTGCATGAGCATTCTGTCCAGAGCTTATCTATTCGATGTAGACCTTTTTGAAAGTATCAAGTAAATCCTTGGCTGCTTCCACGTAGGCTGCCATTTTCTAATTTCGGGCTTCGTATTCCCCGGACAGTTGATTCACCACAAGTTGTGAATCACAATATACCCTAATTCTCGCTACTTTTAGGGTCTTTGCACTCCTTAACCCAGCCAAGAGTGCTTCGTACTCTGCTACATTGTTCGTTGCACTGAAGCCCAGCCGAACAGATAATTCTAGCATTACTCCTCCGGGAGGAAAAAGTACAACACTGATTTCGGAACCAGTGTTACATGCTGATCCGTCAACAAACAATTTCCATTCCAGGGGATCCTGTTCGGCTGGGGTTTTCCGCTTCTTAGATGGTGAACCAGCCACCTGTTCCTCTCTCGTAGGAGGCAATGGTGCTATTGTAGGTGATAATTCTGCCACAAAATCAGCTAACACTTGCCCTTTGATTGCCATGTGCGGCTGATAATCAATGTCATATTGGCTTAACTCAACGGACCAAGTTGAGATTCTCCCCGAGAAGTCTGCTTTTTGTAGCAGTGATTTTAATGGGAACTCAGTATAAACCAAACCCTATGGCTTTGGAAATAATGTGGCAATTTTTTAGTTCTTGTCCTTAGCGCCAGGACCAACTTCTCAAGGGGTAAATAACTCGTTTCTGCATCTAATAATGTTTTACTCACATAATAGACAGGGAATTGCTCGGATCCTTTATCCCTTAACAATACTGCACATACAACATGTGTAGAAACAACCAACTACAAAACTAAAGACTCACCCAGCTTTGGAGTTGACAAATGTGGAGCCTCAGCCAAAGACTTCTTCAGATCCTGGAAAGCTTGCTCACACCCTACTCCCCATTCAAATCCTTCCCTATTCTTTAACAATTGAAAGAAAGGCCTACACTTGTCACTAGACCGGTTGATGAATCTGTTAAGGGCTGCGGCCATTCCAGTCAGTCTTTGGACCTTCTTCGTAGTCCTTGGACTTTGTAGCCCCTATAAGGCTGCTATTTGATCGGGGTTTGCTTCCATCCTTCTTATGGTCACAAGGTGTCCTAAGAATTTTCCAGAACCAACTCTAAACGCACATTTCAAGGTGTTGAGTTTTAGTTTATACTTTTTTAGGATTTTGAAGGTTTCCTTCAGATCCGCTATGTGTCCCTGTCTGGTCTTACTCTTTACCACCATATCGCCTATGTAAACCTCCATAGTCTTGCCAAGCAGCTTTTTGAACATGATGGTTGCCAGTTTTTGATATGTTGCCCCTGCATTCCTCTGTCCAAAAGGCATGACGCTATATCAATATAACCCTCGTGGTGTAATAAAAGAAGTTTTCTCCTGATCAGGCCTAAACATAGCAATCTGATGATATCCTCGATATGCGTCGAGGAAACTCATCCGTTCGTATCTAGCAGTTGCATCAACCAACTGGTCAATTCTTGGGAGAGAAAAACTGTCATTTGGGCAAGCCTTGTTTAACTCTGTAAAATCAACACAGACACGCCACTTTCCATTCTTCTTCTTCACTACTACAGTGTTGGACAGCCACTCTTGATAATATACTTCTCGTATTGCCTTGGCTTCCAATAGACATTCTACTTCTTCAATAACAGCATCGACGTGCTGTACGACTGCCCTCCTCTTTTTCTGAATCACCGGCTTGTGCTGAGAATCGACATTTAAGTGGTGGCAAATCACATCTGCGTCCACCCCGGGCATCTCTTCTAGTATCCACGCAAATACGTCGACATGGTTTTTTAAGAAGCTTAGCAGTTCGGCCCCTTCTTTAGCTGGTAGTGATTCCCTAATTAGAAAATACCTTTTAGGATCAGTCTCGTTGATTTGTATTTTCTCCAAGCCTTCAATTACTTTTTCAACTGGCTTTCGTCCGACATCCTCGATAGTCGGTAGATCTGGTACTTCCATCATATGCACCTGGTGGGCTTTTTGGGATTTCTTAATGATAGAAATTAAGCACTGTTGAGCCACCTTCTGGTTACCTTGATTTTTTCGATCCCATTGGACCCTAGAAACTTCACCATTTGGTGATAAGTAGAGGAAATGGCCCTCATCTTATGCAACCAGGTCCTCTTTATAATCGAATTATAGGAAGATGGAACATCTACAACCAAAAAGTTTGTCCTCAAAACTATTGAGCCTGCCCGAATAGGCAGTGTCACATTTCAAAGGGGCCGAACTGCTCCTACACCAAACCCAACTGAGGGTGTTATAGATTGCTACAAGTCCGTCTGGGCTAGACCTAATTTCTTGAATGCATCGTAGTATAATACCTCTGTACAACTTCCTAAGTCCACTAGAATTCTCTTGATGTCATATTCCCCAATTCGTAGGGTTATAACCAAAGCATCATTATGGGGTACTTGGACTTCTCCCAGATCCTCATCTATGAATGTTATGGTTTCGTTGCATGTATCGTTTCCTCGCCCTCTCTTGTTTCCCAATCGCATAACGTGCTGGTTGTGCTTGACTTGCCTATGGAGCAATCTAACCTCATTTCTTGTATAAGGCGTGGCCAACCAATGTATCATATGGATTACCCCTTTAGGATTCTGCTCGTAATCCATCTCCATGGCTTTCCCTTTATCTTTGGGGTCTTCCTGGATAAATTCCTTGAGATAGCCTTGAAAGACTAAATCATCGAGGTGTCTTTTGAACATTTCACAGTCTTCGGTCATGTGGCCCCAATCCTTATGGTAGCTACAGTGCTGATTCGTAGCATGTTTTGCATATTTATCCCCACCTAGACTTGGGGGCCATTTGAAGTACAGATGATTCCTTATTCAATAAAGAATCCTGTAGATGGGTTCCTTCCAAACCGTGGTAATAGAAAAGAAAGATTTGGGATCATGTGCTTGCTTCTCTTTGTATGGCTCTTTCTTAGCCTGCCCCGTATTCTTTTTTTTCTCGATAGGTCTTGGGTTCTGGTTTATCAACATTCCTTGTTGATATCTTAGGCTGTTTGGCCACAGCCTTGCCATCTTCTCGTAGTATATCATCTTCCATTCTAGCATGTTGTTCAATTCGCTCCATTAGCTTAGCCAATGTTGCTACTGGAGGCATATTCAACGACCGGCGCAACTCTCCCCGAACAGGTAAGCCAATTTTGAAGGTTGCTATGGCATACTCTTCACTGCAACTTTCAATCTCGTTGAAAGTCTCCCAGTATTTCTTAGTGTAATCCCTGATCGGCTCATTTTCTGCCTGCTTCATGGTGGAAAGGCTTTCGAACATCTTTGGTGCTCTTCTTCTCGTCAAGAACCGGGCAGTGAATTCCTCGGCCAACTGCCTCCATCCACGTATGGAGCGCGGGGCCAGTTTATGGAACCAAGACAAGGCCACATTCCCGAGACTTGAAGGAAACATCTTGCACAAGATGGCATCATCCCTATCATGCATGAACATAGCCTGCTGATAGTGCTGTATGTGAGCCACGGGATCTGCGTTTGTCTCGTAAAGAATGAATGTACCGTGCTTTACTCTGCTCGGCAACCTGGCTTCTTGTAGCCTTCTTGCAAAGGGGGAAGCCGCTATGTTGCTTAGGGCCTTCTGTGCTGCTTCTCGTGCAGTCATCGTTCTGTCTTCAAGTTCCTTGGTTTTGCGTGCCGTAGTCTTGGCCCAATTAGCGTTAGGCCTCTCGTACCTATCCCAGTGATGTTTTTTGGTCTCCTCTTCTTTGGGGGTGAAACTTTGGCTTCTTTTCCTCCTTTTTCGTGAATAAGCCCTTCGCCTTTCTGGTGTCTGGCATTTACCTCTGCTCCTCCTTTTTCGTGGAGAAGTTCATATCGCCTTGGGGTGGGATTCCTGCTCCTGCTCCTTATTCCTCGTGAAGGAGCCTTTTTGTGGACTACGAGAGCCTGCCTGTCACTCCTGGAATTCCTTCATGAAAGTCCAGAATCTTCTGGGTGTTCTCGTACCCATTGTAGCTCTAGAATCTCATACTCCCGCTTTTTGATTAAACGAGCATACTCCTCGATTTCTGTTCTCTTTTTATCTAGGATATCCTCACTATTGTGTATACTCCGTGAATGTGAATCCGACTCTCCTCTTCGATGGGACTTGCTCTTTCTCGTGAAATTTGTGGCCGTCTTGCCTTCTCTGTCCTTGGAATTATTTGGGAATATCAGAGGGTCATCTTTGCTCGTTATTTTCTGGCCATGCCTGCCAGTGGGCTTTTTCGGGGCGCTTGGTGAGGACTTATCTCCTCCCCCACCTAACTGGTCCTTCGGATTGAAAGGCGTGACTGGATTTTCTTCCATCATGATCTTTTTTTAATAGGGAATTCTTTCATTTCCCATAGAGGGATGAAAACAATTGGTGCTTAGAACAGCACTAATTGGCAATAGCTTACTTGTGCCTCTTCACCAGAACCTTAGTTCGTCGTCGGAACCCTAATCTGCAAAATAGACAAGGGGTGAGCGCACCTTTGCTTCTCATGGCAAAGGCCCTCCAATGCTAAAATTAGTATCACATTCTGGCAATAAACCCTAATTATCAGTAGGAAAGTAAAGAACAAGTGCAATTCTTTGTATAATGCGTACTTTTTACCTCTAGGTTAACCTCGTTTATATAGGCATACGTATGCTTGTTGCTCAAGTATCTCTATTGCCCTAGGACTCCTATCTTGTATAGGAACCCATGATCTCTTGTATTCTCGTTCTCTTATCAGTTCATTACCTTAGTCTTTTCAGGACTCTTTTCCATAACTAGCCGAACATCCCATTCACGTTAGGTGTCTTTTCTAGATCCTACATATTTTGGGTCTTATTTCTTACGGGATAGCACCGCTCTGAAACCTTTTAGAGCGTTTCTGCTGCCTCAGCATTTAAGGCTGCTTGCTCAATAGTTCTTTTCTCTAGTCGGCCATCTTATTGCCGAACAGTCCATATGGACCAGTGACTTCACATGTCACTGGTCTAATGACTTATCTTGTCTTTTGTCCTTATAACGTCGAGCAGACTGCCTGGACCAATGACTTCTCATGTCACTGGTCCACATTGCCGTTCACTGCCCAACCCGGCAGTATGACCTATCGTATTTACCACGTGTTCGGCTACTAATTGTTTTCGCTTAGGAATACCTCCCGACAATACTTGTTTGGGGCCACGCTGTACCCAAACAAGCGGGCTACAGTGCACTTGACTTACTTGCCGGCCCTCCGCGACCTATGCACTGATTCCAGGTATGATTGGGGAGGAGCAGCTTTGGGAACTTGCTATGGGTTCATGGGTGAGTTCTCGCGGGGAAAGAAGGCGATCGCTGGATATTGGAGAGTATGGGAGGTAAGAAATAAAACTTATTTTCTAATTTCCATACATTTACCCTCCTTTGAATTATGAATGTTGCATTCCTTACGCTTTGATTGTTTGAACAACATGCAGTTGTGGGCCTACGAGGTGTTGAAGATGTATCCTCTGGAGAACAAGTGTCTGGAGTTGAGGATGCTCCCACTTGCCATGATCTGGGGGCCTTTGTACAAGGGCAAAAAGAAGTCCAGACGGAGCCTCCTAGCCTTCAGAGCGTACCTTGACGAGCTGTCGGGTACTCCAGTAAACAAGACCTTCGTTAATTACTGTTGCCCTTGAATTGCTTTCATGCTGTCGCTGATCGATTGTTTGGGTTTTGACCTTTGACTGTTTTGCAGGTTGAATGGGATCCATGGAGAAATGCAGAGGCTGAGCCTGAGTACCTAGCAAGGAGCAAGGTGGTGACTACGAGCCGTGTACTTCTGGAGTCGGCCTTTGGATGGCAGTCGTACTTGGGTGATCGAGTGACACGAAAATCACTTGGCTCATCTGAGTTTGTCACTCTTGGGTCACTTCCGCCTCGTGCTTCACACACAGGCTAGTACACCTTTACTGAGCTGCAGCGCTTCACCGTCCCGGAGGACCTTGTTGCTTTCTTGAGGCTTGAGCGAAACTATTCTGTTTATCGAAGACATTATCTGACAAGGCCGCTCAGACTGATGGAACATATAGCAGTGGAGGGTGAGGCCTTGGAGGTTGGAGAGGAGAGCCAAAGTCAGAGTGGCAGGACTGCTCGTTCAAGGGAGAGAAGCGATTATGCTACATCAACTGGGCTTCCTCGGCTTTGGTGGACACTGGTAGTGTGAGATGCACAGGGAGAGGCTGCCACAGTACAGTTTGAGCCTGCTTGGACATAGCCAGCAGAGATCACGGGGCCGATATGATGTTCCTTCGACTTTATTCTTCCCTTTGTATCATGCTTGAGATGTATCTGGCTCACATTCTAATTTTGACAAAATGTAACATAGGCACTGATGGAATGGGTGCAGGAAGCGGTTCGCCTGATGATGGCCATGAAGAAAGAGTTTCATAAGATAACAAGCGGTGCTTCCTTGTAGTTGCATTACCCACTAGTGGCTCCGGCTCTTGCTGTACAACCTTAGGTATAACTTCACAAGCCCGTTCCATTCTGCTCTCGAAAGTATACTTGATAGAACTGCTTTTGATGTTTCTTGTGTTTAGCATTTCAATATATATAATATGTACAATGTATGCTAAATGATTGAATGGAACGCAGGGACAAGCTAGGGCGGCCTTTAAGAGTGTAACGCCCCCAAAATCAGGGTACGTTAAGAAGCATTTATTACATAATAAAAAGAGTTTATTACATTATAAATACTTCAAAGAGGTACAATTATTCAACAAGGAAAGGAAACTAAGGCTTCCTAACTACAGCTCCTCTTGCTTCTTCATCCTAGCCAGCTCCTCAGCTCCGGACGCCTCCAAGTGAACGGTCCATCTTGATCATCTACAAGATCTGACACATTATACCAGCGTCGCCACCGATATAATATGTCAGGGTCACCAAAAAGGGAACACCGTGAGCTACAACGCTCAATAGGAAAATCTTACCCACCAACCTTACAACTAACAATCACATAATCATATTTGTTTAATCGTCTAACGTTGGTGTCCAAGATTTCTCGATTTCTCCTACGCGACTCATCGTAGACCGTGTCTTCCTTTTCCACTTACAAAACAACCTTTCAAAACGTTTGCATTGGCTCCGTACCGCGGATAACCAAGCCTTTCAAAAATCTTTAGCATTGGCTCCGTACCGCGGATAACCAAGCCATACACACCCAACCTCGGTTCCGCCGTTCCGGGTTCCCGAGTATCCTCACAATGGTTCCGCCGCACCGGGTTCCCATTGGCACACAATTGCATTGGCTCCTCTCCACGGATAACCAAGCTATACCTCACCATGGTTCCGCTGCTCCGGGTTCCCATGGGAACGCACAATGGTTCCGCCGCTCCGGGTTCCCATTGGCACACACCCTCACAATGGTTCCGCTGCTCCGGTTTCCCATTGGAACACACACACACCTCACACAATGGGCAAGTCCGACCACATTGCGGATTTTCAAAACATTAAACCTTTTCAAACACACCCTAGGTGTCATGTCACTAACTTTCTCGATAGAGGTGTCTCGTTACATGCAAAGACTCCGTGGTAGGACATATCACATACGTAAACAACAAATCATTCATCGTAATCCGACAAGATCATCCAACTCTATAATATATCACAAGTAACTCAAACAACTCACATAAGCATGCTCATAATCATTTTCAAGATCAAAATACAAATACTTGAAATGGAAAGTAAATAAAGATAACTCACTTTAAAATGGAAGAATACAAGATCTTACATATACATAGGAATAGGGTTAGAATATCCTACCTTGATCCGAAACTAGTCGGGGCCGAATAAGCTAGGTGGAAAATTCTCCCGAATCTGGACCGAACTTCGGACGGATGTAACTCCGTCAATCTTTGGCCGAATAGAGTCGTTCTTGGGTCGAGAACGAAGCTCTCTAAACCCTCTACAACTCTCGAGAAGGAAGTTAATTCTAGAAACGAACCTAGGTTGGAGAAAAATGGGAACGAAGGAAGGGACAGTGAGCTGTCCAGAAAATGAAAATCCAGAAATTTTACTGAACTTCGGATGACAATATCTGGGTCATTTCTTAACCGATTGGGGTGATTCTTGAGCCTAACTTCAAGGTTTCGAAGTGCTCTACAACTTTCCAGAAGGAAGTTGATCCTAAAAACTACTCTAGACAGGAGAAAACAGAGGATTTCCGACGGGACAGTGGGCTGCCCAGAAAACAGAAAATGGTTTCTAGAGAGAAGGAAGAGCTAATTGCTTTGAGGTGTGCTTTGAAAGGCTTGGAATGGCCTTCTATTTATAGGCAAAGGGCTTGGCCTTCTCTTCTCTCCCTCTCTAAGTCTCACCTTGACACTTGGCAAGAGATCATGGAAGATCAAAGGCAAGAATCCTAGGGTTGCATGGCTATGGTGTCCTTGGTGAGATTCTTGAATCCAATGGATGGTTGAGATGGAAATGGTACATGATCAAAGGGTCAAGAAGTTGCAAGGTGTCCAAGAAGTATATCTAATCAAATCCAACTTTTAAGCACAAATCAAGGAAAAATCCTAGGCTTGCATGGCTAGGTTAGTACTAGATTGGATTCTTGAATCAAATGGAAGGATGAGATGAGATTGGTACATGATCCAAGGGTTGAGGAAATTCCAACTTTAATGGAAAATCAAAGGAAAAATCCATGAAAAAATCAATGGAAATCCTAGGTTGTAAGGCTATGGTGTACCTTGGTAAGATCTTGGGACAATTGGAGGGTTGAGATGAGAATTGTACACCATCCAATGGTTGAGAAGTTGCTAGGAAAATATGGGAGTACAAAGGTGTAAGGATTTGATTTAGGAAGAGATAAATCTCTTGGATTTGAAGTACAACAAAAATCAAGGCCAAGATATACATCAAATCTTCTTCCTCCTTTCTCTCTCTCTCTCTCTCTCTCTCCCTCCCATTCGGCCTCTCTCTCTCTCTCTCTCTCTCTCTCTCAAGGTATATATATATATGTGTATGCAAGTAACTATTAAAATAGTAGTACTTTTTAGTACCAAAAGATTTTAGGGCTAGAAAGACTAAGATTTCCCCTTTGATTCATGAAATAACCACATGGGTACTAAGGCAATTGAATAGTCTACAATGTACTAGAATAATATATACTTGGATACACATGTACTCATGTGATCAAAATCCCAATAAAGAATAATAAAAGAGTACCTAAGAAATCTTAGGTATTAAAATCCTCCATTAAAATATTGCACATCATCCCATGGGATTTTTGAAAAAGATATCCTTGTACTTGGTGAAAGATTAACCCTTTTATCCATTGGGTAATAAATCTCCTAACTTCTATTGTCCAATGGACAATAGTGACTTGGCAACTTTTATTTTAAAATAATTGGTACTTTGGCACATGGGGTTAAAAAGAAAATATTAAATTAATCAACCCATGTACTAAGTTGAAAGATGAACCTTTTACCCAATGGATAATAACCACCCTAACTTTTATTATCCAATGGATAATAGTTGCTAGGAAGATTAAACATTAAAGTAATCCAAAAAGGTACTTTAAAATAATCAAAAAGTAATCAAAAAGTTACTTTTTACTATTCATAGCACTTTAATAAAGTAGACATTTAATATAAACTAATGGGGTTTCTATTATCCAATGGATAATAGTTTCCCTAACATCTATTGTCCAATGGACAAAGAATATATCCAAAATAATTAAAAGAAAAAGAATATCCAAATTCTTAGTCTAGGGTTCAAAAGGTTCAAAGGGTCTACGAGGGGCAAAATGGTCATTTTGCGGTTAGGCAAAAGTAACTAGGTAACTTCCTAGCTTAGTTTCTCCAACCGGATGGTTAAAAGCTAGTTAGGCTTGCTAAGCGGACTAAAGCGCAAAGAATTCAAATTTCAAGGGGCAAAAACGTAATTTTGACAAATCACAAGGAAATTAAAAGTAATTACAATAAAATTCAAATACTTAACGAAATTTTTAACGACCGAAAACCAGGGTCGTTACAAAGAGAGAGAGCATGCGGCCTCTTCCACAAAAGAAGATGGCACCGAGCACTTCACGGCCAGTGGAGAGCGCACAAATAGGAGTGGAGATCGTCTCTGTGGGCACACGCCCCAAAGATCTGGCTTGCAAAAATTTGGGTGTGGCCCTCTTTTGGAAATCGCGCGGCAAAATGCTTCGATTCAGAGTTGCCACACGGGTTTTAGCGTTGAAACACCCAAGGAACCGAACTCGAAAACGCTTGCTTCGTTCGCTTGATTTGAAAATTTGTTTGATTTGAGAAAGGCGTAGACTGGTCCGTCGTCACCTTCGATATCTCAGGTTCGAGAGCCAGGTTACGAGAGGGAAAGGGTTTTATGGCACCCCTCTCGCCCAATTCGGAGATCGGTCTCTACTCAGGCATTTTGTAAAATGTTTGCATTTTGTAAAATGTTTGTATTTTTCTCTCATTGATCATTTTTTAGCCAGTTAGGGCGGGGGAACAGTTAATGGGGATTAATACTGTAACAAGTTGCAGTTTATGTGACAAAATGTTTATGGATGATTATTTGCTTGAATCAATAAATATATATAGATTGAGAATAAGCACTGTGAACAGTTTGAACAGATGGGGTACGCTGCCTTTCAGAGGTGTGAGCAGGCAACATACCGGTATGCATTGGCCAGGCGAATGCATACCGACACAACCTGCGCACGCCACCTAACAACTGGCGTACTCCACTCTTATGCATTCACAGTCTTTGTTTGCAACCCTTTAGGTTTTGAAATGGACCAGCGCACACCCAGGACAAACCACGCAATTTAATAGCAGCATATATACAAGCTACAGACAGATAAAATCGCTTGAAGCCAAGAAAAATGGACAGGAAACCCCATAAACAGTGTGGGGGACATGAAAAGAGGCCAAGACTTAAGCTAAATGCAAGGGCCAGCCACTGGATCCTAGTAATACTGCCATACGCCAGCCTTATGAGACCGTACGCCAGTTACACCATTTGGTCAGTGCTTGGCTTTGCATTATCTGGGCTCTGGAACATGACCAGAAAGATCTCAGAGGCCTTCTAAAGCAAGTAAGAAGCAGATACTGAGAGCTAAACATAAATGGTTCTAAAATACAAAAGACTGTGAAACTGGTTATTAGCATGCTAAGGTGATGATAGAAGTATAAGAAGATAAACTGGACGATCAATGATCCCCACGCCAGTAGTGCTCATACCACCGTTACCAGCGTACGGCCTGATGTTACTGGTGCGCGCCATGTTTCGTCTCACACGATTGCTATATTTAACCAGTTTAAGGCCAGGACTAGTATTGTCTACTAGCCTGAACCTCACTGGTTCCCCTCAGGGGTCGAAACAGAAAGAAACACAAAGGTGGTATACCTTTGGTTGGAGGTTGGTGGATAGTTTTGTGCTTTGAGGTTGAAGATGGAGGTTTAGATGGTTGAATGACAGTGGTGTGTATGGGAGTAGACTTCTCTTCTTTCTCTTTCAATGGAGGAGAGAGAGAGAGAGCAAGAAGAGAGGAGAAAATGGGACTTGGGCTTCTTAATGTGGTTAACCCCTTGCAAGTAAATGCAATGGGGGTATTTATAGAGCAATGGACTGAAAAGGAGGGACTGATCAGTTGGGTTTGGAGGTAGGTTGGGTTAAGGGGTGAGCCTCCCATGCATTTAATGCATGGGACTAGGTGATGGGGTGTGTAGGAGAGATAAGGGGACGTCCCCTGTAAAAAAAAAATCATCAGGGGGCTCTTCGCTGTACTGGGGTGGTTACAAAGTCTCGAGCACATGACAGAAAAGAGGTGATTTGACTGGTTTTGACCCGTGTGCGCCAGAGGTTGACCTGCGTGCGCCAGTCAAACTTAGTCAACGGTCGATGATCGACATGTGGCAATTCACTGGCGCACGCCATGAGGACACTGGTGTATGCAGGTAGGGCATAGCTAGGGCCGTTTGGCTCGACGGGTTTGAAGAGATCGAAATGGATTTTGAAAGAGTTTGAAAGGGGAATGTCCAAAGCTCAAAGCTCATGACCTTCCATCGACCTTGGAATGTTTTCGCCCTTTAATCATCATTGGGACAACAAAGACCGTAAATAAGCTAATCCGAAAAGTCCAAGGTAGGGTGTCTACAGTAGTCCCCCATTTGATGGCACTTGGAGTACCATTTGATTGGGTACAAGTAACGTCAAAGGTTTTCTAGACACCCTCTCAAGGATATTTAGAACAGAACATACGGGTCAAAAAAGACATGTATTGTAAAGAACCTGATCGGTTGAGTTCAGCCAAGCAGATCATTTGAGAAAGTTTGCCGTGGCTGGAGATATAATAGACGGATGGAGCGTTGCTTGATTGTATTGGAAGGTCAGCACGGGCTACTGTAGAAGGCGAACTCCTCTGGGGAATACCTCCACAAAAAGCAATGACTCTGTTGGGGAAAGGAGATAAATTGGACTGATAGATCGTTGTTGAGTTGAAATTTGACAGATAGATCGTTGTTGATTTGAAATTGGACGGATAGATCGTTGTTAATTTGACGTTGTTGATTTGAAATTGGACGGATAGATCGTCGTTGATTTGAAATTGGATGGAGCTCCGCTTGGGGATGGGCCCACTATGGGTATATATGATTGCTGGGGTCAGAATTTTGATCCAAGTGAGATTTGGGCCTACGGCCCAAACCATAGTGGCGAACGGTGTAATGATACTGGCATACGCCAGAAATCTTGCTTGGCCCAGTCCAGATCTAGCCCTGACCCGGCCCAGCTGGTCCCCATGTCGTAAAAGCTTCTGAAGCACGAACGGAACCGCCATTCTGTGGATTTTTTTGAAGTCCCAAACCAAACTCTCACCCTCTCAACTTCTCAATCTCCCTCAAACTCTCAATCTCGTTCTAAACACCACTTGCCCGTGCTCATCTATGGCGGAACCAGGTGGAGGCGGCGACAATGGTGATGCCGGAGAGGGAGAGAGGCACACTTGGGAAGAAATCAAAACTTTGGGGGTTCAAATTGACGATCAAACGATGGCGGGGGCCTCGTCGAGCACTGGTGTAGCGGATAAAGGCGGTGACGACGGCGATGGCGGCCATGCAGCAGAGGCGGGTGGCGGCAACGCGCGGCGTACGCCAAGCACGGTGGGGCGTACGCCGGCTGTCGTGGAGTCGGGCAGCCCACGGATCGCTCGTTTGGACTACCAGAACGGGGTAGAGGGCCTGGTGGTTATGGGCTCGGTTTCAGCTGGGGCTGGCGGCAGCGGTGGCGGTGATGATGGTGGTGACGGTGGTCGGCCGGAGACACCGTTGACAGATCCGGCGAGAGGCAAGGGTCTTGCGGTTGAGGAGGGGGTTTCTGTAGGAGTACCCACGGGGCCAGCTGAGTTCAGGCTTGCAGCGGGGCCCTTGGCGCACATACCCATCACGCGCGGGGACTTCGTGGAGTTTGTATCGAAGGAGGTACTTAGTCGGCTACTTCGGGAGAATCCGGGGGTGGTGTTGGCAATGATAGCAGCCCGAGAGGATAGGCAAAGATAGATAGCGCAGGCCCAAGAGGAGGAGCGCCTGAGAGCCGAGGCCGAGGGGGCAAAGTGGAGGAGGAGACCTATGTACAGGAGGCCGAGGTTGCCGAGCAGGCCCAGGAGGAGGATGGCCGAGCTCGTGAGCGTGCGGTGACATGGGTGGAGGCTATACGGGCCGCAACTCCCGCGGCGTTCGAGGCAGGGGCCTATCGCCCTCCAAAGCCACACTTGTTTGTACCATCTGGGTTTGAGAGCTACATTCCCCGACGCGATGACTATGATGCAGAGCTTGTTCTGAGAGACCCCGAGAGACACCTGTCTGTAGACTGGGCGCAGGTATTCCTTCGAACTTACTTTTAGCCTTCACTTCTTTGTTATTGTATCTGCCTATATCTTTCTGTATGTGACCTTTGATGACATGGTGACACTTGTACCTTAGAGCTTGATTTGACAAAATAGAATTCTGGAAAAGCGCTTGCACTTGACTGTAGATGGCTTAGAACCCTGATAAAAACCGCATGATAATGAACTTGAATCGATCATAGATTGCCTCGATTTGTTAACACACTTGTAGGACTTGAATTTGACAAGTAAAATACCATTCTCACTTGATTCGACTGAACAATGCTCCTTTGAGAAGAGAATCAACTGGATAGGACACTCCATGCGCTTGAATTGACTAATAACCTGATTCGACCCCATAATAGTTGGAAACCTTGAATCGACCGTGGAACGTTCAATACACCCTTAATCTTGATTTTATTGCCTTTTGGCTTATGAACTTTTCTTGATTCGATTGCCTGTTATACTATGCATGCTGATGAGTTATTTGCCCATTTGTGCCTTTGCGATGTGCAGGGAGGAGCAGCTAGTACGCGAGGGCATGGTGGTCCTGCTAGTTCGCTGGAGCTGTACAAAGAGTTGCCCGAGCGGGTCAGGGCTTTGGTAGATGTTGCAGGGTTCAGGCCATTTATCCTTACTTTGGCGGCGACAAAGAGTGACCATGCCTTGCTCACGGTGTTGGCTGAGAGGTGGTGGGATGCATCCAACACCTTCCACCTTCCGATCGGAGAGATGACCGTGACTCCAGCGGATTTTGCAGCTTTGACTGGCCTGAGGTAGGGGGAGAGCCTATCCCGTTTGACTCGGGGATTCCTAGTGACAAGACAGCGTTGAGGTGGTTTTTGGGAATGGAGCCGGTGGGCAGTTCAGAGACGATTCCCCACGACCAATTCCACTGGTACCTGAAGGGCAGGGTCCCAGCCAAAGAGTAGGAGGAGGAGCAGATGGCGAGGGCCTACTTGCTGTACTTGTTTGGGCCACGTTGTACCCCAACAAGCGGGCTACGGTGCACTTGGCTTACTTGCCGGCTCTCTTCGACTTACGCACAGCTGCCAGATATGATTGGGGCAGAGCTGCTCTGGGGACCTGCTACAGCTTCATGGGAGAGTTCTCAAGAAGGAAGAAAGTGATCGCCGGCTACTGGAGGGTGTGGGAGGTAAGAAACCGAACTTGTGAGCTTTTACTTTTCGAGCATTTCCTTCCCTTTTGACTTATGACTGCTGCACTGATGCTTGTTGTTTGAAACTTGCAGCTATGGGCCTACGAGGTGCTGAAGATGTACCCTCCAGAGAACACATGCCCGGACTTGAAGATGCTTCCACGCGCTCTGATATGGGGGCCACAATATAGGGGCAAGAAGAAGTCGAAGGGCAGCTTTCAAGCTTTCTGGGCGTACCTCGATGAGCTATCGGGCACTCAGGTAAAACACATAATCTCTAACTACCAATGCCTTTGAATTGCTTTAATGCTATCGCTGATCGACTGTTTGTTGCCTGATTGTTGCTTGCCTTGCAGGTGGAGTGGGACCCATGGAGAATGGTGGAGGCTGAGCCAGTGTACCTTGCCCAGAGCAGGGTGGTAGCTGCGAGTCGCATGTTGCTTGAGTCAGCCTTTGGGTGGCAGTGGTACTTGGGCGACCGAGTGACACGGCAGTCGCTTGAGTCATCTGAGTTTGTCACGCCCGACCACTTCCGCCTCATGCTTCACACACTGACCAATATACTTTGGCTGAGCTGCAGTGCTTCACCGTTCCGACAGGCTTTACTGCTCTCTTGAGGCCTGAGCGAGACTATGCTGTTTACCGGAGACAGTACTTGGCAAGGCCACTTAGGGTGACGGAGCATATAGCCATGGAGAGCGAGGCTAGGGAAGCTGGAGAGGAGAGATGCAGCCAGGGCAGTAGGACAGCTCGTTCAAGGGAGAGAAGCGGATATGCTACAGCTACGGGCCTTCCTCGACTTTCTTGGATGCTGGCTGTGCGGGATGCATAGGGAGAGGAGGCCACGGTTCAATTTAAGCCTGCTAGGATAGAGCCAGCAGAGGTCACAGGACCGGTATGATACTTTTCCATCCTTTGTACTTTCCTTATTTCAAATTTGGCACATATATCTGACTTGCATTCTGATTTTGAGAAAACTGTAACACAGGCCCCGATGGAGTGGGTACGAGAGGCGGTGCGCCTGATGAAGCCCATGGAGAAGGAGTTTCATAGAATAGCAAGCGGCGCCCAGTTGTGGCTACATTATCCACCTCCAGCTCCAACTCCGGTTGTGCGGCCTCAAGTATAACTTTGGCCCTTGACTTTTGATAGAAAATGTCCTATTTTCAGCATTTCCATATATATATGCAACATGTATAACAGATGCTAAAAAGCTAAATGCAATGCAGGGACAGGCTAGGGCGGCTCCTAGGAGGAAGAGCGTGCGGCCTCCTCCGCAAAAGAAGATAGCACTGAGCTCTTCTCGGCCATCGGCGATCGTACAAAGGGGAGTGTAGATCACTCCAGCCAGCGAGGAGCTCCAGTTCCGCTGAGAACTGAGGAAGATGCCCGCGAAGAAGAGGCCTGCCGAGGGTCCTTCGCAGAAGAAAATAAGAGAGGAGGAAGAAGAAGAGGAAGAGGAGGAGCAGACATCCCTCAGCAGCGGCTCTGACTCCGCGGACGATCCTAGGTTCCGGATGGACCGGCGAGAGATGGAGGAGAGCGAGGACGATGACGACAAGGACCTATTTGACGATTGAGGGCTATCACCGAGCCTCGGTCTATTTTGCTGTCCCTATTTTGATTTGACATTTTGACACAGTAGATACTTGATTTTTGATGCAAGGCCTGCATGCCTTTTGACTTTTGGGCGAGTGTGCCTTGATACTTTAGCTTTGCTCGGGCCTTTGTGCCGCCTTGATACATTTCTACCTTTTGCTTAGAATGTGGACATGGAGTAGCATATAACATCTACATTTTCTGTCCATCCATTTCCTTTTTGGTTAATGAGTTTTAGCAAAGGAAACGAACAAACCACCCACTAATATCAAACATGCATTAATGATTGCTCTGAACTGACACTAGACAATTGCACATGCGCACAATCGACTTAGCTTGAAGGAAGAATGGACAGAAAAGCCCTAGGGTATGACATATATCCCAGACACGCGGAGGATACGAAAGATTTGGGCGTTTGTAGGCCACAATCTGAAACTCTCCTAAGCGAAGGAAACTGACACTTTTGAAAGACCTAGTATGCGTACAATGACTTGTACGAACTACCAATACTGACAAAAACACCTTGGTACGAGGAAAATACCTATAAAAAGCTAAGAAATGTCGCGAAAATGGACATAAGACGCAAAAGATGACTCGATATGGTCTCGGACTGAAACCGACATCCCCACGCAGTCACATAAGGCCTATGTAACGTGTACGGTATGACAAAACTTGGCAAAATCCCCTGCAACGAGATTCGACCCTCTATATCCTTAATTTTAGCTTGAAACGGGCCACCGAGGGTCCGAAATCTTCGATGGGCGCGGCTTTTGGAATCCGACACCTTGCTACAGTCCTAAATGACGTTTAAGACCTGTAGGAATCAACAATTGGTCAAAGCAAGCCCCGGAACTAAAAACGACCATGCGGAGGCAGTAGCTGCTGCAAACTGGTTTCTGGTGAGCCTTATTGGCGTACGCCATTGTTTTGCCCCGTACGCCAGTAAGTGGGAGATACATATACGCCAGTTTTAAACTGGCGTACGCCAGGTTTCTGAGAGCCAGATCCATTTGACTGACCAACTGTCCTTTTTTCCGGGGGCACTTTGTTCTTTACCCTCACACGGTTTGAACACGGTTTCTAAGTCCCCAGAAGGCAGAGTCCTTTGCTGTGGTGTGCTTTGGAGGCTAGCATGTTGTCTGCATTATTCATGCAGCATGGGAACGAATGGCCAAGGCCTATAAAGCTGGGGTGCATGCTTTGTGGTCTTCACAGCTCCATTTGCATCTCTTTTCTTTAGTATATTCCTGCATTTTCCATGGATAACCCCCTTCCTACTTTGCTTAGGCCCTGGCTAGTGCAATTTCTAAGCGTTGACTGGCTCAATTTTCAGTATCACGGTTTTGCTTCGTTCCGTTTACTTCGCCACGTGCCGCTCCGTCCTGCGCTTTTGGGGGCTGCTATCAGATGCTGGAACCTTGACGTCCACGTCTTTCGCTTTGGCGATGATGAGATGTGCCCGACCATTGAGGAATTCCAGGCATACCTCCGCACCTACTCATCCTCGACACCCGTTGTTCCTCCTTATGAAGTAAGCATGCCCAAGCTGCTGGCCAGCTTGCTCAACATTTCTCGGGGTTTGGCGAATACTATCTTTGAGGGTGGCCATGTGAACATTCTGCGGCTGATCGAGATGTATAGCCCAGACGACGGTTCGAATAGTGACAAAGTTCAAGCACGTCGGCGCTTTGCCTTAGTCATCTGCCTGCTTGCCGCCTATCTGCTCGTTCCTGCCGATGGGCAGGTCAGCCCTTTGCTTGTGAGCGTGGCTGCTCAAATGGGGGCACGAAGAAATGTGATCCCTTTGGTCCTAGCTGAGACACTCTTGGGTTTGGATGTAGCGAGCACGGGCCAGTCGGCCGTATTCAACGGCAGCCCGCTTGTGCTCCAGGTAAACTCACTTAGCTCACCTTTTTCCGGCTTTCGCACGTTCTCATTTTACCTCAACACTCGGCTTAGGATGCTCCCTAGCTTCTTTCTTGTCTTTTCACTTAGGCTTTATCTGACTTCTTACTTGTCTTTTCACTCATGCAGCTGTGGTTGTTAGACAAACTGAATCTACTACAACCACCGGTAGCAGACTGGAATCTGTTCCCGAAAAGAATCCATCAGAGGGAGATGAGATATCCGGATTTAGACATAGAAGGCTAGTATGAGTTCATGCAACAGATGCAGCCTGAAGAAATTGCTTGGAGGTGCCCTTGGCTGGACCTTCCAGACATGGCCATTCATTCTGATGGCTTTGACAGGATGGTTATCGCGGGGCTAACCAGCTTCATGTTTTACATTCCCGGTCGCATTCTGCGCCAACTGGGCGCTCCACAAGAACATCCGTATCAGCACCAGGGGCTTCCATCTTCCTAACTTCAATGCTCAGACGCTGAACGGCTACCAAAGGCGCTGAGGCCTGAGGATTCTCCAGGCAGAAGTGCTGGATTGTAACCCTCGGCTGAAAAACCGCTCGAGACAATGGCTAAGAGCAGATGTGCACGCAAGAGCGAATATTGATTGACTCCAAACCACTTTGCTGTACTTAGAATAAGCTGTGAGCCGTTAGGCTTCTCAAGCATTTCGTTATGTTTTTCATGCTTTACTGTTTTTAAGGCTTTTATGCTCAGCTTGTATATTAGACGTAGTATTTTGCAATAAAGTTGAAAGATGAAGGGTTTTCCCCTTTTTGAATTTCCAATACAGCTTCGACTTGCCCTTTGAACTATTTCGGCCTTGATACGAACCCCAAAATGTCAGACCGCGGATCCACTTGATAGAAAATGACTGGGTCTCAAGGAGAGACTACCTACGTGTAATAACTCTGAATTTCATTGAATAAAAAGTTATTTTTATTATTCGAGTTATTAATTTTAATTGCTTGAATTACTTTAATTCTTGTATTTTGTCATAATTGCACTTTAGCCCCTCAAGTTTCATTTCTTACACTTTAGTCCTACTTAGCAAGCCTAGTTAGCATCTAACCATCCGGTTAGAGTAACTAAACCGAAAAGTTACCTAGTCTTGGCAAAATGACCGTTTTGCCCCTCATTGGAACTTTTGACCATTTTGAACCCTAGACTTTAAATTTTAATATTTATTTTCTTTTAATCAAATTGGTTTATTTCTTTGTCCATTGGACAATAATGGTTAGGGAAACTATTATCCATTGGGTAATAGAATCCCATTTGTTTATATTAAAAAGTATACTTACTTTAATGTACTTTTTGATTATTCTATTATTTAATGTGGCCTAATAGCTATTATTCATTGGATAATAGATGTTACGGGAAGTTTTAACCATTGGACAATAGAGTAAATCTTTCAAAGTACTATTGGATCATTTAATTAATCATTTTCTTTAATCACATGGGAAAAGTACTATTATTTTAATCAAAAGTGCATAGTTCCAAAAGTACCCTTTTATTATTCTTTATTGGGATTTTCAACCTCCTTTGTACATGTATATATATGTGTATATATATATATATATATTGTACCTAGTTGTATATTATATTGCCTAAAGTACCCTTGCCCATTGAATGAGTTGGTAAGAGAATCCTAGCCTTAAATCTACCTTGGATTTCAAAAGTACCAAGAAACTATTTCTTTATTTGATTTTCTTCCATTGTATAACACATATATGCATGTATATATATGTGTGTACCTTGCAAGAGAGAGAGAGAGCCGAGAGGGAGAGAGAGGGAGAGGCCGAGAGAGAGAGAGGAGGGAGAGGAGAGAGAGAGGAAGGAGAGAAGGTGGGAGATTTGATTTGAATCTTGACATTTGATCACCTTTGGTACTTCCAATTTTGAAGATTTATTTTCTTCCAAATCAAATCTTAACCCTAGTGTACTTCTTTGAACACCTTGCAACTTCTCAACCCTTTGATCATGTACCATTCCCATCTCAACCATCCATTTGATTCAAGAATCTCACCAAGGTACACCATAGCCATGCAAACCTAGGATTTTCCTTTGATTTTTCCATTAAAGTTGGAT
>BPLS01010775.1:0-19431 GCA_019656275.1 Rhododendron kiyosumense | reverse complement strand
CTTTAGTCTAGTCGATTCACGTTGACAAATTTATGGTGTAAACAGTATCACACCCTGGCCAAGAAACCAACTAATCTGGAAGACCAACTGGCCGTCCCCTATCAGAAGACCCAATTGACCCAACACAGAAATTGATAACACCCTACTGTGGTACACACATTTCCACAAGTAGCTTCTTAGGTATTATGTTCCATTTACATGTGAATTTCATCCACGGAATGGTTATTGAGACGGCAGGGGGTAAATTGAATAACGGAGTGAAAGTTCAGGTGTTCAATTGAAGTTTATTTAAGTTTAGGTGCCTATTTGATATTGGATTCAAAGTTCAGGGGTTTTTTTGAATTTTTCCCAAACTTATTGACAGCTTAGTCGTGAACAAGTTGTTTACAGTCGTAAGCAATTGCGATTGTCCAAAAGTGTTTTGGATGATTTGGATTTTAATGAAATTTTTCCGGGAAAAAGTTTAACTCTTCCCCGGAAAAGTTTCATTAACATCCGGACCGTTCAAAACACTTTTGGATGGTCTCAATTGACTCCGTTAACAACTATTCATAGCTCCGCCGTTGAAAAGATTTTCTCATATGTTTTTTTGTCATTAAAATAGTATTCTTCTTTGTAACTTCAACTGTAAACATACATTCTCTGACCTACATTAATAGTAAAATGAAGAAATTTTGTGGAGAATCACAGATAATTAAATTGAGATTATAGACGTAGTTGAGTTGGATTATGTGAAGGCACTGCATTTGAATATCTTGGCAATATTTGGTAAGTTGAAATTAATTAAAATTTCTTGGAGTTGACTAACATTTTGTGTCTTCGTTTGTTTCGAGGTAAAATGTTTTTCGGTAAAATATTTTATTTATTTTCCGGTATTTGGTTGTATAAAAAATCAGAAAAATATTTTATACTAATTGGATGAAAATGACTTACCCTTAAATCTTCCGTAAGTTATTTTCTGAAATGAACCTACTACCTTCTACTGCAATTCTCACTGCTCAGTTTTCTCAATTATCAGTTCTGACACACATTCAATTCTCTTATTCTCACAACTCTCTCTCTCTCTCTCTCTCTCTCTCTACATTATTTTGTCGATTTCTGAAAATATTTTTCATGTATCAATCAAACAACGGAAAATAAAAATTTAAAGTTTGTTTTCTAAAAAAACATTTTACATAAAAAATATTTTACATCGAAACAAACGGAAACTTAAAATTACCTTGCCCCTCTGGAGAACTATATAAGTCCCCTTGTAAAAGTTTTGTAGAGCAAAAGCAAGAAAAACAAAGCAGATTTTGAATTGTAAACCAATATAGAAATGGTCTATTCCTTCAAAATCTACTCCTCCTTGTTGGTCTCTCTTGTGCCATGGTTTCTTTTCATTAGCCTCTCCGATGCAAGGCCAAACAGGAAACCAACAACTACTCTAATCAATCAAATTTGCTCCCAAGCTCAAAATTCCTCACTATGTCTACAAGTTTTAGAATCTGACCCTCGTTCCGCTCGTGCAGACCTAAGAGGCCTTGGCAAAATCTCAATCGACATGGCACGAAAAGATGCTAAACAGACATCCAACCTCATCGCCTCGCTTACGAAGGAAGCTACTAACAGTTCATTAAAAGGGCAATACGACGTTTGTGCTGAACTTTATGGAGGTGCCATTGATGATCTTAACGGAGCCGGCCAGATATTGAACAAGAAGGTTTTGAGCCCTTTCGATATCTCGAGTTTTCGGATTAAAGCCTCGGCTGCTTTTGATGGACCAGTTACTTGTGAAGATGGTTTTGAGGAAGGACCACCAAATGAGCCATCAAAGCTTAAGGAAGCAAATAAGAAGTTTAAAGACCTTTGCGATATTGTTTTGGTTATTGGGGCGAGTTTGAAGTCTGGATAGAGAGAGTGGTTTTGTCATGTGGTAGGGATACAACGATTGTTTTTAACATCATCTCACATGAGATGAGTTCCGAATATACGTATGGTCCCACCTTATGCAAGAGGAGCATTACAAATAATCGTGAATTAGAAAAAAAATTCTTCTCCCAACAAAATCTACTTCTCGGAAATTTTCATTTTAAGAATAAGCTTCAAACATGGTCCATCTAACTAAATTCAAAAAATAGTCTAACATAACAAATGTTACCAAATCTATTTAATTCCGTTAGTTGCATTCAGGGATAGCACCAGAGATATTAAGAATGTATAATCATACTGGATTCCAATTCGAATTCAACTTTTTGAATGTTCACTCACTCAAAAGTGACACCTCTATCGCAATTGTTTCCATAACTGACATAGAAAAATAGAAAAGGCAAAATAGTTCCAAGATTACATATAATTAACTAAGTAAGGAGTAGAGTTTGAAACTCTGTCTACCCAAAAGGTTCCAACAAAAAACCTGCAATCTTCAATCCCAGAAAGATCATGAAACTCCAAATCTTCTAAACCAACAGCTCAAGTAGTATTGAACAACAATTTTGTTCTCTTACCTATTAGTTAAAAAGAAAAAGAATCTGACGCGAAGAATTATTATTGGCCGCAAAAAATTACTAGCTCAAAATATTACTCCTGACCGTGAAGAATTACTCTTGGCCACATTAAATTACTCCTGGCCGCTAGGAATTACAATTGGCCGCAAAGAATTGTGAGACCATAAAGTAATTTGATGCGGCCAAGAGTAAATTGTAGTGGCTACGAGCAATTCGATGCGGCTAAGTGCAATTTGTAGCGGCCAAGAGTAATTCTTCGTGGCCAGGAGTAATTCTTCGCGACCAAGTGCAATTCGTAGCGGCCGAGTGCAATTAGATGCGGCCAAGAGTAATTCGATGTAGCCAAGCGCAATTTGATGCGGCCAAAAGTAATTCAATGAGGCCAAGTGCAATTCGACTTGGTCATGTGCAATTTCGATGCGACCAAGTGCAATTCGACCCGGCTAAAAGTAATTCTCGGCCACGAGTAATTCTTTGTGGCCAAATGTAATTCTTTGAGGCAAGGAATTATGCATCGCCGTCAAAAGTAATTCTTTGTGGCTAAGAGTAATTCTTTGCGGCCAATAGTAATTCTTTTTAACTTATATTATAATCTTAGCCATTGGCTTCAATGCTCCTATACACACACACACACACACACACACACTAGTGCATGGCTCGAAGAATGTGGCATTATTATTGGCTTTGAGCATCCTTACTCTTTAGCAAGGTGTGGGTTGCCTGTGCTTATAGACACACACCTACATAAATTGATCCCAACATGAACCGATTTCTAGCTAATTAGTTGGGACCACAGTGACTAATCTAGAAACAGCACCATCGAGAGTCGGTCACACTTGAAACAAAATAAACTACAAATAATGTCATCTTGGTCTAAACGTAACGTGATTGCATGTCCAACAAATCATATACAATAGTAATTACAAAACCAGACCCATCTCTGTTCTTTAACCTAGAAAAACACAGTCAACCGTAATAAACCATAATTTGTCATGACTTACATCTGAATTATCCTTCGGATTCTCACCCGTTCTAACCCACTTCAACCCATTCGTATCCCTATCTACTTCTTACCATAATCAAATCCTCTATTCTCACACCCCTTTAGCAACAGTAGAGGATCTCATGTCTTGCAATATTGCATGTGAGCCTTATGCACCCGTCCATCTCCATCGCCATATTTTCCTGTAGCTCTCCCATGCAATTTCTACCATCTGCAACACCAACTCCTGCTTCATATAAACCTAATAAAAAGTAAATTAAAGAAAACTAAGAATATCATCAAAACAAATATTTTATTTGTCCCAGCGCATACCGTTTCAATGAAACATAAAAAAACAAAAGGACACAATTTTCAATTGGAATTGGAATACCCAAAAGAAACTGGAATAGATTTCATGTTGATAATGAGTGAGAGAAAAATTTATGTTTCCCGTAGTATTAGTTTCAACCTATGAGTTTACACTCTATCGATCCACAACTCATCACTTCACATACTTGTCTTACATACAATCGATTAAGCCAAGCCAAACAAATCTGAGCCGAGAAAACACAGCTAGCAAAACGATCTTGTCATTATATTCCAACTAAATGTATAAAATATGAAGGCCAAGCAAATTCAAAACAAAAAAGTACTAAACACATCATACCACCAAAAGCTAATCATAGTTGTCTAATGCTTTTATTGAACATTCAATCATGCTCTGAATATTTGGCATCCTTTTACACATTTTTAAGGCACAAACAAATCCTGTAAAGATGAATCGTCTTATTTCTAATTGGGATTTGAAAGGCTTCATTCCAATCATAATCCGACTTTAGATGTTTCGCTTGCTTTTTTCAGTACCTTGTCTGGCTACCTTTTTTCACGATTTTAACGAAATTTTTTTTATGCCCACAAAAGAAAGAGGTTTCATAATTAGCTCAGATATCGGAGAAGATTCCATATACTTTTAAACCACCCTAGTCCAAAAAAAAAAAAATTACAATCAAAACTGGTGCATATAATTTTTTATGTCTACTCGAATTACCTGTTTGATTGAATACACATCCATTCTGCCCCTGTGACCTTTCCGCATCCTTTACCCTCGCACTTCTGTTTATTACAAAAAAAGAAAGAAAGAAAGTAGCTTATTGGAATTACCACAGAGAGAAAAAAACCATATTCATTAATTCAGTCTCCCTTCCCTTTTTTGCACAACATCACTAAAATCTGCAAAACACGCTTAGTATGAGAAATTTATCAAAGGAGCCTTTTTTCATGTATTAAAAATCACATGAAAGCAAACTTAAAGTGCATTTTTCTGTACCAAAGGTCCTATAATAAATCAATTAGTAAAAACCGTGATATAAGCAAGCCAAATGAACCAGTCATTTGGCTAAATAAAAGGCATTCTCTGTCAATATGTCTGGGTTGGGCTTTTACCTTCTAAAAAAGAAAAAGTTGCTTCAAGGAATTGAAAGTTGCAAATTGCCAAAAAAAAAAAAAGTTGCAAATTGCCATTTGGAGTCCTCAACGGCAATGTTGACTTCTTCATGCTCGAGCGAGAGTAGGGTCAAGCGAGTATTTGCAACACTTATAAGAACAGTATCCTTCACGTAAAAAAACAAAAGTTACAATGTGGCTAATAAATATTTGCAGTATGTGATATGCTCCTAATTCAATATCCAACAACAAAGCAATAATCAATATAAATAGCCCCTCATGACCACTTTTCTATGGGTTTTGAAGAACAACCGGAAGAAAATTGTCCATTTTTTGGATGATTGGATTTGCAACATAATATCCGGCCAGTACTTGGGTATGATCCTCACGTGTCACTTGGGTATTAAGTTATCAATCTTTCATAATACCAAGAGTGCCCTTAAATATATGTTTTAATATATATATAGCACTGGAAAAGGGGACGGCAACATAAAAATCCAGTCCCCCTGAAAATTCGGCATTCGTTCCCCGTTAATTTCGCCATTCCAATCCCAAAAATGTTTCCCACCATATAAACATTCCATCCTTCCCATTTTTTCTCTGACTGAGAAATCCCCAAAATCAGTTCACCTCCATCGTCCACGCTCCCTTCTTCTGCACATCCAAGGATTTTGCCTCCGACCACTGCTGTTGCCCAACTCATCCGGCCCACCGTCAACGAGAGCAGTGAGCAGAGGCTAGAACCAGGTGTTTTGAGAGGGTTCGGTGCTTTGCTCGACCGGATCTGAGCTGCCACGGCTGCTCTGAGAGTGCCCTGTGATGCCGCCTAGGAACATGTTGTAGAAGCTTTCGTCGGGAACTGTCTTAGCGAATTACTGGAACTGAATGTTTTCTGATGATGATCATGATGAGTTTCGGTGAGATGGGTCCCATTAGATGAATGGAATATCTTATTATGTTTATCACTTCCATTGCTCCATGAACCCTCCGTTTCTTTGTTCAGGTTAACCGTTAATAGGTCTGTTTCCACTTGATTCTATCCCTTTTAGAGCCAATAATTAAAATGTATTTCACAGTTTATTTGGTTCTCAAATGTATTTCATGGTTTATTTTATTCATGATTTGTACATTCATGGTTTATTCATGTTTTTTGCTTAAATCATGGTGTGAAATCATGACTTGTATTTGTATGTTTTAAATAAATCATGGTGTTATAGACACCCCATTCTGGATTGTCCAGATTAGATTGCTTACTGTCTTTTGATTTTCCAATGATGATTAAGGTCAAGAACACCCCGAAGTTGTTAATGTATTTGAGCTTTGAGTATTCTGAGCCTCATCCAAACCCTTTCAAAATCCATTTCAAACCTTTCAAGCCAGCACCAAATGGCCTTAGCAAAACCCCACTTGCTTACGCCAGTATCTTACTGGCGTGCGCTAGTAAATTGCCACGTATCGGTCATCGACTGTTGACTCAGTTATTACTGGCGCACGCAGGTTGAATGGTGGCGTACACAGGTCAAAGCCAGTCAAATCATCACTTTTCTGTCACGTGCTCGAGACTTTTGCGGCTCCCCAGTATAGTGAACAGTCCTCGTGATGATTATATTCTGTAGGGACGTCCCCCTCTCTCTCCTACATCCCCCATCACCTAGTCCCACGCATTTAATGCATGGGAAGCTCACTTGCTAACCCAACCAGCCTTAACCCATCTGGTTATAGCCCCTTCTCAGTCATCTCCCATTCTATAAATACCCCTTTGTATTCATTTGCAAGGGGTTAACCACCATAAAGATTCCAAGCCTTGTTGTCTTCTTTCCTCTCCTCTCATCCAACTCCATTGAAAGAGAAAACAAAGAGGCATTCCCACACTTCTTACACATCTATTCTCTCATCATCCATCCCTCAAACATCAAGTCCAAGGCTCAAACCATTCATCAACCTCCAAACCAAAGGTATACCACCTTTATGTGGCTTTCTGTTCTGATTCCTGAGGGGAGCCAGTGAGGTCCAGGCTGGTAATCAACACCAGCCCTGACCTTAAAACTAATAATATAATAAAGTTCGTATGAAATGAAAAATGGCGCATGTCAGTTCTACTAAGCCGTACGCCAGTAATGGCAGTACGTGCACCACTGGCGTAGAGATCATTGATCACCTGTTTCTTCTTTATGTCTTCATTTCATCACCCTATTGCATGCTAAGAATCAGCCTACTGCTTTCTGTATTTTAGAGCTGTATAGTTGTAGTGTTCAATACTTACTCTTTGCTTGCTTTAGAAGGCCTCTGGGATTCTTTTGGTCATGTTCCAGAGCTCAGACAATGCAAAGCCAAGCATTGGATGAGAGACATCATTGGGGTACAAGGACATACGACTGGTGTACGGCAGTGATGTCACGATCCAGTGGCTGGCCCTTGCGTGGTAGCTTAGCCTTGGCCTTGGTTTGTTTTCCCACACTGTTTATGGGGTGTTCTGTTTACTTTTATGGTTTAAAGCTATTTCACCTGCCTGTAACCTGTACATGTGCTGATATTAAATTGTGTGGTTTGTCCTGGGTGTGCACTGGTCCTTCCAAAGCCCAGAGGATTGAGAGATAGGAGTTGTGAGTGTAGGTTCACCGGCGCACTCCAGTCTATGTGTGACGTACGCAAGGAGTGTCTGTATGCAGTGGTCCGTCCACTGCAAACAGGTTCTTCTCCATGTGCGTTACTCTGGGCCAGTGTGCTCTAGTTTACCTAAAACACTCATAGGTGCTTACTCTCATTCTATATTCATTGCTCCAAACAATCATCCATAAACATCTTTGTCACATAAATGCAACTTGTTACTGCTTAAATCCCCTTTAACTGTTCCCCCGCGCTAATTGGCCAAAAATGATTAATGAGAGAAAAATGCAAATATTTTACAAAATGTCCGAGTATAGACCGATCTTCGTATTGGGCGAGAAGGGTGCCATAAAACTCTTCCCCTCTCGTAACCTGGCTCCCGAACCTCAGATATCGAAGGTGACGATGGTTCAGTCTACAAGCCTTTTTCAAATCAAACAAGTAGCAAACGTTTCAAAGTTAGGTTCCTTGGGTATTTCACCGCTAAAACCCGAGTGACAACTCTGAATCGAAGCGTTTTGCCGCGCTTTTTCAAAAAGGGGCCACACCCAATTTTTTTTCATAAAAATTTCCGGGGGCGTGTGCCCACAGGTGTATTCATTAAATCATAATTATATTGGTTCGATTCAATTTGAAATAATTGTTTCATGATAAGTTGACCACATTTTTGCATATATTGATAATGTTAAAATGCTCATGTATTAACCAAAAAGGTCATATTTTTAATTGATTTTATTCCATAAAATATGGTTAAATTACCATCAAAACAAGTATTATCGTGATTAGCTTTTTATGGTTAAATTACCATATCGATTTCAACGTTTCATGACCATTCGTAATTTAGCTTGAAACTGATTTAATAAACATGACATACTCCCGAAATATTATCATTGAAATATAAAAGTAATCAATCATATTAAAATTACCAAAAAATCATGAATTATGATTGTTTTGATGCGATTCAATTTGAAATATAAAAGTAATAGGATAAAAAATAAAAATAATCAATCATATTTAAATTTACCAAATCCTACTGAATTAGGAAAACAATCAATCTAATCCTACTAAATTGGGAAAACAATCCAATCCAATCCCACTAAATTAGGAAAGCATTAATATAACATAATATATGTATATCATAGTGAAAAAGGTAAGAAATGTAATTCACACACTAAGAGGATGAAAACATAAGCATGTAAAAATGGCAGAATGAATTCTTATCTAACATGAATAAAGATGATAGATATTTAAATATTCCTTTAAAAAACCCAAAGAGTGCCACATTAAACACACTTGATGTTAGGTTGAAAAGGAGAAGAATGAGCCTAAATCAACATACTTGAAATTAGCAACTTTTGATATATCTTAACCAACATTTCCATAACAACTACTCCCTCCGTCCCAAATTGATTGTCCGGTCCGCAAAACGGAGTGTTAAAAATAATACAATTTTTGCAAGAAAAAATCAAAAGTTTTTCAACAACTTACTAGATATCAATGAGAATTTTTAATTTGTGAAAAAAGTTTGAATTTTTTCTTGAAAAAATTGCATTATTTTTAATACTCCGTTTTGCGGACGGGACAATCAATTTGGGACGGAGGGAGTAATATATTAGCCTTGTTCTCTTTAGTTTTTAAAAAGAATTTTTCAAAAAATTACCCCTAAATTCCCCCCTACTACTAACATTTCTCTCTCTATCTCTCTCTACTTATTACACCTACTATTTTTCAAAAAAAATTTCAAAAACTAAACCAAACACAGCATTAACTGTATGACCAAAAAAATAAAAAAAATCATATTACCATATAATCCAATTTATGATTTTAAGATGGACAGTTGGGATTCCATTTCAAGATTTTGGTGACATGAATGAATAAGTAGGATTTACTCCACCATTAGTTTCTTACCTTACATTTCGTCTTTCAAAAACTATATATAGGTTCTTAGTCCACAAAGTAATGAAATACTTGTAGGAATGCAATGGCGGCCTATTCTTTGAATTGCTTCTCCTCCTTGTTTTTTCTCTTGCCATTGTTTCTCTCCATTGGCCTCTCAACAAGTGATTTGATCAGTGAAGTTTGCTCCAAAACTCAAAACCCGTCGCTATGTTTACAGGCCTTGAGATCTGACCGTCGTTCCGCCCGAGCAGACCTCAAAGGCCTTGCTCTAATCTCAATTGACATAGCAGAATCAAACGCCAAACAAACTGCCAACCTGCTCATCCCTGCGCTTTCCAAGGGAGCCACTAGCCCTGAATTGAGAGGGCGATACAATACGTGCGCTAAAAATTATGCAGAGACCATTAACAAGCTTAATGAAGCCCGAACGGCTTTGAATGCTCGTGCCATCAGTATTTTTTGGGCTAGGGCCTTGGCTGCCTTGGACGGAGTGGAAGATTGTCAAGATGAATTTGAAGTACCTCCAGCAGAACCAAAGCAGTTTCGAGACGCGAATAACAAGTTGGAAGGCCTTTGCAGTATCATTTTAGCTATTGGAAACCGTTTGGGGTCTGGTGGATTAAACTAGTTTAGCTAGTATGGCGATCAATAAAAGTCGTAAGGGTTACAATATCTTATTATCTCATAACTGCATGTTATGATGATCAATAAAAAATAATTTCTTTGTGTTATGTTTGATTTTTCATATGACTCAAATTCGTTGTTCATTGAGCCATCATTTAAAAACTTTGAGACGTAATGTAGGGACAGAATCAGAATTCTCTATATGAGTGTCACAACATGAACAATAAAATTTTGAAATTCCAATGTTCAAAAATATAAAATATTTGAACGACAAAATAATTACCTATTACAAAACACAATATCTAGGTGATCTTTTTATTTTTATTTTTACAAACCAAAAACAACTGAAATAAAAGTGAAAAAATAAAAGTTTTCCAATATGCATGTTATACCCCAACCATGTATCAAAATGGAATCTAACAATACCTTAGATCCGAAAGTCATCCATGATTGTGTTGGAACAAGTTGCATGTTGTAGTAATTTTGTTCTCATTAAATATAACCAAAGCATTTGTGAGAAACTCATCCTTCATTCGGAGCATGTGTGTTGACAATATTTGTAGTTGAAAATATCCTTTTTATCCATTATTTTTATTTGCTGGGAGGTCATCATGTAAAATTTTGATATTTAAAAAAAACCTTAAATAATTATAAAAAATCGAAACCACGCGGGGGCCGTGGCCCCTATATGTCGTAGTGTGGATCCGACGTCTCTGCTGCAAAGTACCGTAAGAGAAGTTGAGTAATTTCAGGTGTGGGGAAGAAGATGAGTAATTTTAGGGTGTGGGGGAAGAGAAGTTGTCTTTGACAAGTTTTAATCTAAACGGTTGATTTCATTGGCAAAGATACTGTGTCAAAAGTTGTGTCTCTAGAATGGGATATATATGCATGGGGCCAGTTTCCCTCACGCACAAGTTTAATTTACACAAATTTTAATGCAAATTTTTTGTAGGACCAATTTTAAAATCCTGTGCAAATGATTGAAGCCGTTCAATTTGTTTAAAATGTATTGTGAAATCTTGTGATAGCAAACTCCTAGCCTTCAACTGTCCAGTCTTTTGGAAATCTTGTAATATAGAAAGCTCACATGACAATACATTTGAGTTTTATTACACAGATATATTACTGTAAAGATCTAGACGTTGATGTTTTTGAGTTGTTCGTTGCTTGTGGTACCCATACAATGCATGAGAGCTCCACATGCATGGAACGACTCTTAAACACATCTATGCCCGTACATGTGTCCGTAGCATGCATTATTTTACTTTCTTAAATGCCAAGTTTCCTCTCCTTTTTCATAGAGAGATCGATACAATTGGCAATGGTTAATTGTCGGCCGGATTATTTTGGAAGAAAAGTAGATGATGAAATTAATAATATATAGCTAGTGATTTTTTTTTTTTGAAAGGCGAAAAATTTATTAATCTTTGAAAACAAATTACAAAGATTAAAAGGAACCAAGTCAACTTCAAGTTGAAGGAGAGAAAACCCACAAGGAAAAACAACTGCTCCAGCGATCATAAGCCAACACGGACCCTAAGGGAAAAGATAACAAACCGAGTTGGTAAGAAACCAACAAGAGAACACCTAAGGCCCAAAGCAATAAACCAAAAGGGTACACCCAACTAGGCAACCCGTCGTCAAGACAACATCTAAGCCACCCAAAAAGACACCTAACAGACACCCAAAAAGACACTTAAGAGTCAATCATTATGATGGATACCATGCGCCTTAGCCATTTCCTCATCTTCAGCTTCCATAATCGCTAATCGACGAGTAAGATCCTTTTCATCACCCGAATAATGAAGGCCCATAATCTTGTTAACGGCCCAAACAGCCTGAGCCTCATCTAGATGAGTCCTGTTGATGTCTATAGAAGAAAGAGGTAAAGCAGCAGCAACAACTGCTGATCTTAACAAATCACTTTGCTTCTTTTTTCCACCTTTCTTCTTGGGCTTAGAAAAACCCAACATATTCTCTACCGACTTCTGCTTCCATTTTCCTTTCCCCGAATCCTTGGTCTCCTCGATTGGGTTAAGTTCCACAACTAACTGGAGGCCCTCAACTTCCTTGTCATTTAAAAAGCCCACTTCTGATAGGTTATAAAAGCCTACCTCATGCTCCACAACCTCTAAATCTGGGATAATTTTGGCTGCGCCATCTTTTAAGTAAGGAAGTTTAACCCCTGCAGTATTAGCTCCAACATCAGCCAAGGCTTTGGTTGAATCCTTAGCATGCTAGTGATTGTCATTGTATATAGTACAGAACTAGTTGTCTCTTATATATATGATTTAGATTGGATAAAGCGGGTGGGATAAGGAGCGCAGATCAATTGTATATATTATGTTTGATTTTGACCATTGGATGCATGATGACTCATGTCATATAATTTTTTTGCCGATAAAGAAAAAATTAAGTGGCTAGCTGAAATAGCGTCCCTCTAGTCTATCTCATCATCATATATATTAATTTCATGCAATAAACGTGGAACTAGCTAATCCTGTCATGGATTTAAGATTGCATCCAATTGGTAAAGTTAGCTGAAGTAAAACTACAGGCAAAAAGTGAAGTGAAAAATTAGCACGTATTTTTCATCTTCCTTAATTGCTTTCGGTTCCAAAAAAATATTTCAAAGAAATATTTTGTTATCAAAACTTACTATTAGAATGTCACTGTCCTTACAAAGTTAGGTTAGAAATCACAAGCCATATATTGACTTTATTTTCTAGAGGCTATATATAACACTGTAGTAAAGAATTACAAATTTGCTTTACCTATTCCAACTCAAGAAATTTTTTTTTTCAAAATAAAAGAGATTTTCTTCCCACTAATAGTGTACCCTTATTACCTTAAACTAGTAGTGGTGCACGTGGAGTCAAGGAGGGTTTTTGCATTGTAATAAAGTCAAATAAGTTAGAAATTTTTAGTACTTGTCGTAACAAATATTGTTATTAATAAGTAATTGGTGGGAGGTCCACTATAGCATGTTTCTAAGAGCATCCATAGTGGTATAATTAAAACAAAAAGGTTTATAAGATTAGCAACATTTGTTCAAAAAGAGCTCACATTGGAATAGCCAAACTTAGAAACATCAACTCATCAAATTTTGGCACTCGGATAATCAAAACTATCAACCTTTTGCCAATAATCAAATTTAATTGTTTTCACATTTCTTCAATCAAGTACACCACTATTACACAAAAACCTTCTTTCTTCTATTTTTAACATGTTTATAACAAAAATACTTTTGAAAACAATTTTTATTTTTTTGCAAAAAAATTTTTTCCCAATTTTTTTTAGTAGTTTATATTTTATCTTTGTTTATTTTATGAACACTAACTTGTAATGTATTATTTTCATATACGGTTACAATATTTTAAATGAAATGAAACGTTAGGTAACAAAAAACTGAAATATGTAAGTACTTTTGGTAACCAGAAACCGAAATTGTTTACTACTTTCAGTAACCAGAAACTGAAATGTTATAATTATTTTGGCAAGGAAATGTTAAAATTCTGGCAGGTTATTTTAAACAATCTATCAATATACTAAGGGAATGTAGTAGGACCTTCCAAAAGCCTCCAAACTCCAATTCCGAAATTCCTACAATTTTTAGTTTTTTTTAAAAAAAAAACAAAATAGACAGAGAGAAACGTGGGAGTTGGGGGTAGTTCTTTAATAATAATAAAAAAAAAAGAGCCAGTGAGAAACGTGGGACGTTGGGGATAGTTCTTAAAAAAAAAAAAAAAGAGAGACAGAGAAACGTGGGACGTTGGAAACACGCCGGCATCCATCTCTTTGCTCTCTCTCTCTCAACTCCTCAACCGCTCTCTCTCTCCCAACTCCTCAACCGCCCACGCCTCTCTCCCACAACCCCACCCCTCTCTCTCACTCACTCTTTCATGGGCTATGAATACCCCTCTTCACTCCTCCCTCAATTTTTCAATTTTTTCACAGAGCTGCTTGGCCGCCAACCATTGCCCCACCCCCCGCTCACTCCATCTGGTAGGACTACCCCTCCTTCACTCCTTTTCTCCCTCTTTTTTTGTCTTCCCCCATCTAAAATTCTCGGGCCGTCTTCCAGAGACGAGGTTCAAAAATTCTCTCTCATATGCGCCTTTCAGAGGCGAGGTTCAGCGACGAGGGCCGTCTTCCAGAGACGAGGTTCAACGACGGGAGTCAATTGTTGATCACAGGCCTTCAGGAATTTCAACCAAGCAAGTTAATGCAACAGAATTGATTCTCAATTTCTTTTTCTTTGAATTGAACAATTACGATGTCATTTTTTATGAAATTTCTGGAATTCGGATGCATTTTTGTTTGTATTATGAGTTAATAACCCATGCTTCACTCATCCTTTATGTGCAAATTCATTTAGCAGGTTTAAGATTTTGACAATTGAAAGTAATTTGGAACTTGCACTACTCAGTTCTGCTAACCACAAGGTATGATTTCCTCTCTGCTTTATCTATTGTAGTGCCTAAAGCTGTGTTTTGTTTTTTGTATGCAGTAATTGGATTTTGGTTAGTTGGATTTGTTTCCTGTGCATAAAGAAATGCAACTGAATTCTTAAAAAAAAAAATTCACTTGGATGCATTTGTTTCCCGTGCATAAATAAATGCAGTAATTGAATTCCAAAAAGAAGATTTGGTTAGTTGGAAAGTGTAGGCCATACAGTGACAATTGACTGCCTTTTTCGTGTTCGACTGAATGCTTCACTCATTCTATGTGCCATCATGATTATTAATAGGAAATAGGTTTTGGTCACATTTCGTTTCGTTTTGCCATCATCTTTGGTTTGCCTGTTTCGTTTTGCCACATGGGTTTAAATTTTAACCCACGTGATTAACCTAAATTTTAACCTCATATTATGTATGTGCCATCATGATTTTGTTTTAATGTTGATCAGGAGTTAATAGGAAATAGGTTTTGCTTCACTCATAAAAAAAAAATGTTGGTTGAAAAACATGAAATCTTCAAATAAATTTTGCCTATATGGACAAGTCATCGTTTTGCCTGTTTCGTTTCGTTTCGTTTTCGTGTTGCCAACATGACCAACATTTCCTTTTTCAACTCCTGATCAACATTTCGTTTCAGTGCTCAAAATTTATTTGGTTTTGCCCGTGCATAAACCACTTATTGTTATAATACAGTTTGAATCCAGTTGGAATTTTTTATAGTTAAAAATTTATATGTTGGAATTTATATATTTAGGATGGATGCGGTGTATGGTGGAGACATAAACGAACAAAGAATTAAAGCCAAAATGGCTCGACTCATGCGCAGGAGAAGATTAATGACTCAACGTAACGACCCATTAATGAATCAACGTTTCTTAGAAATTGAAAGAGAGGCGCGACGTTTGGAAAGTGCATACTTGCGTCTAAGACGATTGCGGCGTGTGCCCTCTTTGGTCCAGAATGACCACAATAATGCGAATGCTCATGTCATCCCCATTGGAGGACAATCTGTCAATATTCCACTACCAACATCGAATGAGCCAAATTCAACTGGTAGGTACCTTTTCCGCTATTAAATATTGCTAATATTTTTTAAACAGTCTATCCTTTCAACCAACAAATATGTGATTTTTTGTTGCTTAATTCATAGAAGCTACCATGGAAAATTTGAATGGAGATCAACCAACTGAACAAAACATAATGCTTTCCGTCGGCCATCCAAATATCGGTTAGTCTTATAGTTTTTCCAACCAATTGTCAATTGTTAATAGCCACTGTTTTATCTATTACACAATTGATTTACGAAATCTTATTGAACATGTATATACATCTATGCTGCTCATCTTTTTTTGTTATTATGTAGGAATGTCTCATAGAAAAATAGTATTTCAACTTTGGGAAAATAGTCAACATGAGAGTGTTATGACTGATGAAGCGACAGATGTACAACAGGTAATAAGAAAATTTATTTATTCGATATTTTGTGACTTATTATTGCATTAAAAGAAAACTGTTTAGGAAATTTTGTAAGTAACGTTATATTCTTCATTGAATGACAGGTTTCGACTTCACAATCTACGCGGATAGTAAAGATAGGCATCTATTGTTCAAAATGGATGTTCTCCGTGAGAGCTAACACAATTGATTTACGAAATCTTATTGAAGAGTACTTAGGTATTAAATCGTGGCAAAATCGGTGGCGGGAGCGACGTTAGCAAAACAATGACGATTAGTTTGTAAATAGTTTCTTAAAACACTTTTTAAGTTGCAAGGACATTATCTATCAGCTTTATCATTTTATGCATGATTGCTAGCAGTTATTGTGTTTAATGTTCACATATTACCATTATATTTTTACATATAAACTAGCGTGCAACCCGTTCTATGCACGGGCAAAACCAACTCATTCTAGCGTTGTGTCCGTTCGAACCTACTTTTTTTAATTGTTCTGTGCATCGAACGGACACAACGCTAGAATGAGTTGGTTTTGTCCGTGCATAGAACGGGTTGCACGCTAGTTTTATAGATGCTAAAGTAGTTTGTTTTTATTTTGTTGAACACTAACTTCTATTATTTTTGTATACGTGTAGGTTATTGTCGGTGGGTGCCTTGGGGCTCTCAAACTACTTGGCATCTGAAAAAAAATTGGCATTAGCACCACCTTAAAAAAACGCAGTAAATAATTTGCGTGGAGAATCACAGTTATTAATATAACCATGATTGAGTTACATAAGGGAGTGAGGCTTTTTGGATCTGTGTCTTGGGCTGGCTCCCACCTCGGGAGTTTGGGTTGAGTTGTGTGTGTGTGTTTAAGAGTCCTCGTACCCTCCCCCAGTTAGCAATTGCCTAGTGAAAGTAGCAAGTAGAATTACCCATCTACCCTCTGACAAAAAAAGAAAAGGGAAAGGCATGGCATATCTCTAAGGATTATTTCCATTTGCCAAGATTTTCAAATGCAATCCCTTAACGATTATTGCTATTTGCCAAGATTTTCAAATGCCATGCCTTTCCATTATAATTGGAGAGTTACTTCCACTAGTGGTGAAAACATTGGGTTTTCCACCACCATTTGTTGTGGGCCCCATTGCAAATTTATTGGTGATCTGAACTGTTCATTTTATGGCTCGCATCATAATACATTCGTTCAAAATATTAGCCTGATTGTACATCGATAGATGTATCAAAATGTGTACTTGGGTTTGTAAAACGTAATTAAAGTCATGGGCAATTTAACTTGACAGAATCAGACTGTCCATTTTATAAACTAAAATTCAACTTTTGATATATCTTAACCAACATTTCCATAACAACTAATTGATTACTGAAGTAATCACTGCTTTTGTCGATTGCAATTCAACTATAGATTACTGACCATATTTCAATGGAGTATAATCCAATTTATGATTTTAAGATGGACAGTAGGGATTTCCATTTCAAGATTTTATCAAGATTTTGGTAACTTTGAATGAATTAGCTAGGAGTTACTTCACCATTATTTTCTTACCTTACATTTCGTCTTTCAAAAACTATATATATAGATCAAAAAGTATTGAAATTGAAATGCTTGTAGGAATGGCGGCCTATTCTTTCAATAGCTTCTCTTGTTTGATTTTTCTCTTGCCATTGTTTCTCTCCATTAGCCTCTCAACAAGTGATTTGATCAGTGAAATTTGCTCCAAAACTCAAAACCCGTCGCTATGTTTACAGGCCTTGAGATCCGACCGTCGTTCCGCCGGTGCAGACCTCAAAGGCCTTGCCCTAATCTCAATTGACATAGCACAATCAAACGCCAAACAAACTGCCAACCGCCTCATCCCCGCGCTTTCCAGGGGAGTCACTAGCCCTAAATTGAAAGGGCGATACGATACGTGCGCTGAAAATTATGGAGACACCATTGACAACCTTAATCAAGCCCGAACCGCTTTGAATGCTCGTGACATCGGTACTTTTAGGATTAGGGCCTCTGCTGCCTTGGACGGACCAGATACTTGTGAAGATAGTTTTGAAGGACCTCCAGCGGAACCAAAGCAGCTACGAGACGCGAATAACAAGCTGGAAGGCCTTTGCAGTATCATTTTAGCTATTGGAGCCCGTTTGGAGTCTGGAGGATTAAACTAGTTTACTTCTTAAATTATGTGAGAATTGCGGTCGCAACACTACGCAAGAGAGTTACCATTTCTTAGTGTTATGGTGATCAATAAAAAATAATTTCTTAGTGTTATGTTTGATTTTTCGTATGACTTAAAATCGGTGTTGATTGTGCCATCAATTAAAAACTTTGAGAGTGCTACAAAGTAGCATAAGTCCTAAAACGAACATGGCCTCAATGTTTAGTGATTACCTCATTACAATTTCGTGACAATACGTTTTAGACCATTTAGTGTTTTATATGATCATGATGATGAAATCTTGTGATATATAGTAAACTCCTAGCCTACAACTGTTCAGTCTTTTGGAAATCTTGTGATAGCAAACTCATGACAATATATTTAACTTTTATTACACAGATATATATTACAGTATAGATCTAGACATCAATGTTTTTGGGGTGGTTGTGGTACCCATACAACGTACGCATGCGAGCTCCACACACATCGGACGGTCCGTAGCATTATTTAACTTTCATTCAAAAGTCAAAACGTAAAAAATAAAGGAATTTATTTGAATAACATAATTTATGAATGAATAGTTTAAGAGAGTGGTAATAAGAATATCTCACACGTGTTGCAAAAATTTCTAATGACAATCCAAATAAATATATTGTGCCGCTTGTCGCAAACACGGCCCTTCTCATAAAAGGACCCATTGTGATTTCTCGTGGGACTTTATTTGATTTTCCAAGGAGTTACATACTCTTAATTTTCTATTTCTCCCATTCAAATATAGCGGTCGAGAAATGAAAAAAATAAAATAAAAGAGTATATCAATTTGCATACTCTCCTAGGCTCCGTTTAGTTGTCGGGATGTAGTGTGAGAAATAGATTCCAAGGAAAAGTGAAGTGAGATAAAGTACAACAAAATAAAATTTATTTTTCTGTGTGTGTTTTTTTGAAAAATTTTTGCAGAAAAATTAGAATTCCTTCCTTTTTTTTTGATAGGCAATAAAATTTTATTAGAATTCCTTCATTCTGGCACTACCTATTTTGCAAGGAAATGGTTCTTAGTTGGAAAGTTGAAGCCGTGGGTCTTACAATTTTCTTGACCCAATTTGATTACTGATGGAATATCCTACCTATATATAAAGTGCGGTGCGAGGACCTTAACAAATAATTTATCTAATTCCTCTTTCCGCGTTGCTTTTTAATTTTTATGGTAACGACATTCCTCCAATATGCATGATTCTTTTTTCATTGTTTTTTTTTGAACGTCTTCTTTTTTCATTCTTGGTAATCTATTTCTATACTATAATTTGCATATTCAAAATAAAGAA
>BPLS01010774.1:0-26759 GCA_019656275.1 Rhododendron kiyosumense | reverse complement strand
TGAAGTTGTTGTAAAGCACCTCTTCATTCTATTTCGGCATTGAACGGTCCGAATTAAAAATAATCTATTAACGGTAATAGATAAAATAGATTATCTAATTCCGTTAATAGATATTTTTTAATCCGGATCATCCAAAAGTATTTTGGACGGCCAAGATTGAGCTCCACAAACATTTTTTTATAGCTGCGCTGTAAACAAGATTTTCTTTTCTCTTCTTTTTTTTCCCAAAAAGTGTAGGAGCACAACTTTAAAACAAAAACTCTAAATACAAACGTGTTTGGAGCCGTCCGATTTACGTTACCCCACATACATTGAGTGATTCTGGATGCAGCTGCATTCAGAGTTGTGCAAAATTGCTCCTTTTTTTTTTCAAAAATGGGACTTAAGGTTGATGGGCAGAAACTGAGGTTGGGCCAACCATATAGTGGATTAATCACAACAAATCCTAGCAAACATGACCAAACAAGGTACAACTTTTCCACACACATGCAGAACAGAGGTCAATGAGATGACGGTGACATGCTCATGAAGTGAAACAGAGCCAACTAATCTTGCTTTTGCATGTACTTTCCTTCCAAAGGATCCGAGGATCCTGTAGGGCGGGGTGCTCTACAGCCTGTAGGGCGCATCCGGAGTTGTCCATCTTAGCAATGGACAGCTCAAATTTTAATCTAAACAATAGACGACTCGGAATCTCAGATTAATAGGAGTTCAGATTAAATTCGAGCCGTCGGTGCCAAAATAGACAGCCCGATCGGCCGCCCTACACGCCCTGTAATGCCGGCCACATTGCAGGAATCCCCAATCCCCTTCGAAATAACTCCGGGTTGGTCTGACGGTCAAAGGCTGAGATTTCGAGATATGCTCCCACTTAAGTTTCAAGTTCAAAACCTCATTAGTGCTATCAAGTCTCATGGGACCAGTCCATCCTGACTTTAATTGGGCCACGCTAATGAACGGTAGAATAAATCTTCCAGGAACGAGTTGAAGTGCAAGTCAAACTGGTCCGGACACCTTTGAGTTATTCAAAAAAATCGTTCCAAATACTTTATTGAAAGTTGGTTTTAAATGAAAATCCTAGTCTTGAGAGAGTGGTGGATATAACAGAAAGCTAAGCAGTTTGTATCCTCATAACATAGTTAGTGAACAAATCCAAGTTTAATTCCCCATCAAAACTCTGTTTATTTTTTTATTTTTTGATAATTTAAAGGGCGGACCAGTTCTCATTACTGAAGGATTTGATATCTAAAGATAGATTCCCAAAGAATTTTGGATCCATTTTAACTGTTTTTTATGTTTAAAAAAAAATGTGATCTTTGATTAATAAACTAGGAAAGTCAATGTGTATAAGTGTGAACTGTATTTTGGTAGTATTATAATACGGAGTAGCGTATATTCTAATCCTACCAATTCCAGAGGAGTAGAATCCTACCAATTCCAGAAGAGTAGAATCTAATTCCAGATCAAGAGTAGGTATAAAGATAATTTGAGCTGTTGTGGGGTTAAGACAATTGTGTTCACTTTTTAAGACTTTTATATATTTCTCAATTTTGATACATGGAAGTAACATAAATATATTAATTGCACGACCTGAAATAGGAGGATAGGACCCATACTCGAGACACTCTAAGGCCTGCTGTGTGTAATGTGTCCAACTCTAAGTCACATAATGCGGGTGCGAGTGCGGGAGCGTGAGCGCTATAGTGAAAGTGTCTTTCAAAAAAACCTCCCGAACAACTAAAATTCGTGAGAATTAACAACGGGAATGAAGGCCATTTGAAAAGATTATGTGACTAAAGATTTTGCTGTGTGCAACAAAGCAGAGTCTAGCTGTCTAGGTCTGGTTTGATCCTGCGGAAGATTAATCACAAGATTGAAGGGCATCACAGTGACCCACACAATGATAAATTTTCAAAGTTCAAAAACACATATACTTCAAAGAGTTGGTCTAGTGGTCAATCTTGAATCTTAAAGGTTTGCTTCTCCTGGATCTCAGATTTTTAGGTTCGAAACCTCCTAATGCATCATCTCTTCTGGAGCCAGTCCATACGAGTTCATTTAACAGTGAGATTTTCTTTTGCTGTTCGTGAACAATCGAAACTTTCTCAAATGCAGGATCGGCACTCTAAGTTATATCGTAAAAAAATGGAGTAACCTTCAAAGATCCTTTGGAAACTTAATTCGCAATACATTATGAGACCATATACACCCAACAACTAGCCCATGAGAAAACAATAAAACCATTACAATAGGGGCTGTTTTTTTTAAAAAACCTCTGAGCAACTCCAATTTGTCTACCCAATAGAACTCTGTTTATTAGCTCTGACTCCTCTGCTCCCTTCTTTTCATCTTTTCCCCTAAAACAAAACCCCTTGCAAATGTGGGCCTGCATGAGATATAATGTTGGCAAAAAGGGAAATTCCATTGCTAAAGCAGGACAATAATTACCCTAAGGACGAGTTCACAGTATGTTTTTTTGTCTTCAAATTGACTTCAAAATACCATTTATTTTTTTACTAAATAAAAATACCATTTAGACAATAAAGTTAAAGGAAATGAGTTACTATTTTGAATGGTGGGTATTTTCTTAACTAAAATAATAAAAATACCGTTGAGACGACAGCGTGAACTCACCCAGAAAGCTAGGAACCCCGACAGTAAGCAAGAGAGGTCCATTTCAAAGTACACATTTCACAAATGAAAGCAATCGTCTCTATCCAAAGGGGTAGCATGGTCTTTTTATTTTGCAAGAAAATCAGCGTAGCCGCTTCAACCACTTGACCAACCAATTGCCAAAAAGTAAAAATTACAGTTCATTCGAATTGATAGTTAGATGAGGCAGCTAAACAGGGTTAGAGTAGGTATCAAAAATTAGTTAAGCAATGGAAGAATGAGTAGGAGTTTGGAGCCGTACATCTTCGGATCTTCCTTCTTCTCAGCATCTAGAATTACGCTCAACGCAAGAGTCAATAAACAACTTTGGAAACACCTTGTCCAGGATGTTTGGAAAAGAGATTGCATGCACCCGGCTGACTCAAGAATTTAATATAGAGGGCACTAATTTTCTTTGTAACGCAATAATATATGAGTTATAGTTAAAGCACAATTACATCAAAATAATTTTAGCATTCATGATAAAGTAATAATTTTAAAGTATATATGTATTTTAATATAACAAGTTACTTGAGCAAATTTGCGCACCTCAACTATATGCGTTAAAACAAAATTATCGAATGTTTATTATCTATGGGCAAATTTGCACATTACAAATGCAATGTGCTGGTTCATATTGAATACTACACAAATGATCGAAGATGTTGGGGAGTGGGAGAAACCTTAGTTTTGCCCGTGGGAAGATAGGTCGGAGCAGTGGTGTGGCTTACAAATGACGCTCGCAGTGAAAGATTTCTGTTTTTTCGTTTTCCCACAAGATGTGCACAATTTTCTAGTGGATTTTGAAAAAAAAAAACCTTAGGGGAGTGGGAGAGACTCAAACACACACCCTCTCATTCCCAAAGCCAACAACTTACCACTGCACCAAACATTGTCGTTTTGCATGTATTCAACATATATAATATACATACAAAATCGAGAATTTTCTTTTAAAATGGCACGTGACCCCATGTGTCCCAAGATAGATCCACCTCTACACCCAAGTAAGCGGTCGAGACAAGTGTAGGACATGGAGTATATCGCTGTGACATAAAAATGATTGTTGCGTTACCTATGTACATATTCTACAAAGAAACTAAATCGTGTGTTGACACTAAAATGTTTCAAGTGAGAAAGAAAATAAGCGAACAAACGTCGGCTCGATTAACAAGTGGTCAATCCATGCTTGTTTTTTTTTTTTTTTTGGCCATTCAAAGGTTTTCCTCTTGTGGTGGATGTACATCCTGGTAGAAACTTTTAGATGGAGTACCTACAACTAGGGGTGTATACGAGCCGAGCCGAGCCGAGCTTCGGCGAGCTCGAGCTCGGCTCGTTTCCTTAACGAGCCCAAAAGTCGAGCTCGAGCTCGGCTCGAGCCTTATCGAGCCGAGCCCTTAACGAGCCGAGCTTAAGCATTTACTAAACGAGCCTCTCTTAATCGAGCCGAGCCTCCCTTAACGAGCCGAGCTTTTGTCGAACGAGCCGAGTAGAGCTCGGCTCGTTTACTAAACGAGCAGAATACTCGAGCTCGAGCTCGGCTCGTTTAGTAAACGAGCCGAGCCGAGCCGAGCCTTAACGAGACGAACCGAGCCGAGCTCGCGAGTAGCTCGGCTCACTTACAGCCCTGGCTACAACAACACATACATTAGACCTTGTTCGGTTAAAGATTTTAGATTTTGGATTCTAATTATGGAAGTGATCATTATCTTATTTTTCTTCAATCACTCATTTCTCTCTCTCTATCTCTCTCCAATCAGTATCTCTATTTCCAATCATTACTCTATTTCTTTCTACACTAATTACCTACAAATTCAAAATTTCAAAACGAACAGGGCAAAAACCTTCTCTCTGCCTCTTTCTCTCTCTAAACATCTCGTTTCCCACCTTTCACAGCTAGGGTTCACCGCCGCTACAGGGGGGCACCTCCTTCCCTCCTCCCCCGGCTTCTCCTCCTCATCCTCCAACCCTTATTTTGTAGGTCTCTCTCATTGCGTGCAGCTGTTCTCCTCTCCTCGTCTTCTTCTCTCCGGATCGCCACCTCCTTCTGTCCTCTCCCGGCTTCTCCTCCTCCTCCAACCCTTAAAAAAATTGAGAAAGGATATCCACACAGATTGAAAATCTGTACCAACAAGTACAGATTCGATTTGGGCCCATTTCGGATCCTAAGAAAATGATCCAAACCGCTCATTTTATTTAAAATATTATTTATAAGGTCTCTGTAAAAAATCAATTCAATTGAATATCGATAAGAGCATTTATGATATATATAACTTTGCTTTAAAATTCAGGCTTGAATTCTGTGACAAAGTTAGATGTTTCATAAACACTCTTACCGTTATTCTATTGAGCTAGTTTTTTATAGAAATCCTAAACATAATATTTTGAACAAAATAAACGACTCGGATCATTTTCTTAGGACCCAAAATAGGCTCAAATCGAATCTGTTCTTCAAGGTACAAATTTTCAATATGGGTGAATAGCAAAGCTCTAAAAAATTGTTTGATGCAATGCAATATAAGAAAATAATATATTCCTTTCATTCCCGTTACGATGTAGTACGATAACAAACGAGCTCCACAAGGACAAGGTCTTCAAACGACACACTTTAGTTGCTCCACGGGTCTCCAAACGACAAAATTGTTCTGACACCCCGTGGAGCAATGCTCCTGGAGCATTTAAATAATTTTTTGTTGACTACAAATAAAATATACTCCCTCCGTCCCAAAATGCTTGTTCGGTCCGTAAAATGGGGTGTTAAAAATAATGCAATTTTTTTAATAAAAAATTCAAACTTTTTTCACAAATTAAAAATATTCATTGATATCTAATAAGTTGTTAAAAAACTTTTGATTTTTTCTTGCAAAAATTGTATTATTTTTAACACTCCGTTTTGCGGATCGGACAAGCATTTTGGGACGGAGGGAGTACCTTTTTAAGCAACCATTTGTTTCTACTACAAGGTGGGGATCATAATTTTTTGATTTTGTTCTTATTCAAATTTTTTTACGTTTGTTAATTTTGTTTTAAATTTTTATGTAATATTAATTCTTTTCAATGTGAAAAATCGGAAAAGTAATAAATTATAGTAACTTTTGTACAAATATTTTCAAAAATATCCAATGAAATGAAAAATCCAAAAAACTTACTTTTGAGCTTCTTTTTTTTTATATTTCTCCAAATACTTGTGTAAAAATTATTATTTTTTATTTTTCTAATTCTTCTCGTTAATACAATCCAATACTATAGTATAAAAATTTAGCGCAAAACCAGGAAGGAAAAAAAAATTGAATTAGGACATAACCCAAAAGTTGTGATAAGTAGAAACACCCTCAAAAGTTTAGTACTACCGCATGGGCCTTCGTTTTCCCTAGCACTACGGATAATATTCAGCACTGATACCAGACTCTCACTGCAGTTCATCGAACGTCATCTCCCTCCTGCTATCTCAGCCTCACACTATCAATGGTTCGCAAACAATTTTTCGACGCGAAGACGGGTAAGATCGTAAATCCTCATCTCCTTTTATCATACTCGATGCATTTCAAGGTTCAGGGCTTTTGGGTTCGGAAAATCAATCAACTAATAAAGGTCAAATTACCAGTCTTTACCCATCATCACGAAAATCTAATCACTGATTTGGGTCCTATTATATGCGGTAACCAATGAGCTGCTATTTTGATTTACCAATATTGCCTGTAAACTGTTCGACGAAATGTCTCAAAGAAGAACAATCAATATACTTGAAGGCTCTACTCTTTTGCAGGGCTTTCAATGGCTAAACCGTTTAGTGCCGAGAAGTACTTGAAGAAGATAGGTCTGGGAAAGGAAGACCACTACTTCTGGAAGCAAGTGGGAAAAGCTCTGCTATGCACTTACACGCTGTTCGGGGTTGTGTGGCTGTACAACGAGACGTCTCCGTTGGGTTGGTGGACGCTGAAGCCGAAGCCCAAGGAGGAGAGAGAGCTGGCCCATTTGTACGAGAAGCGCAGGTTTCCGTACCCGGGGGATGAGGAGGCTATGAAGGAGTTTGTTGAGAAGGGCGGCATGATTGGCACGACAATAGGTCCTAAAGGGATCATTGAGTTTGAAAAAGACGCGACCAATTACCAGAAGGAGTTGCAGGACAAGAAGTTCGAGCAGGAGGCTCTGAAGCTGTGGACGAGGATGAGGAATGAAGTCGTTTCGGAGCTACAAGAGAAAGGGTTTGATGTTGAGTAATAATGGTTACAGGAAAAAAGTTTTCAGTAGTTGAAGCATCTAGTATGAATGTTGTGGCATGTTTCCAATTTTTATTTTGAACTTGATATAGTATGGTAGTCTTTTTGGCTGATCCATTGCGTGGAGAGTTACTATGGCTGCTTATGGTTGATGATTATCTTATGCGGTAGGGTTGTATATTTGTTGCCTAGTGGTTGGAAATTGGTGAACGCTTTCTCAAATATAAATGTATTGAATGAGTATGAACTTTGAACCTTGTATAAATCTTCCGGATCACAGAGAAAAACCGTATACACAAGAAAGTGGAGCAACAATCTGTCCAAGAAGCATGAACCATATGCATGGTGGTAGGTGTGCCATACGGAGGTTGTGGTTTGCGTTGTCTCTTCTTGTACGGTAAGGGGTATACTTAGTTGTGTAGAGGTTTGAATGTTATTGAAATCACAGAGTCGTTTGCTTGGGATGCTCGATACTGCTTAAGGTTGTTTTGGCTTTGTACAGATTTATCTTGTGCTATTAATGAACTTTGTAATTCCTCTCAAGGGTTGACTTCTCTTATGAAGTGTATGATTTGTCTAGGTTACTGGTAGGCTGGTAGCACATACTGGATACTGGATATACTTATTGTGTCTTGCTTATGATGTGTTAGCAATGAAGTAGTAAGTTGTTCTCTTCTCTCGAGGCTTGTTTTCTACTCCGTTCAAGAAATTTATATGGATGTACGTCACGCGGATTTGCACATCACTCCGCCCTTCATTGACACTACACAATCAAGCTGGGAGATTTCGTACGTCAATCACAGTCAAGAAGAAAGGGCAACAAGGTTTGGCTATTAATCGCAGTCTAGTTTAGAGTTTTCTTAGAGACGGCTAACCATCTCATCAGTTGCCTACAGACTACATGTCAAGCCACATAAATGAATGACCTGAAAAGACACTCGCACACGCATTAGAAGCTGCAAAACAGAAATCACAGTTGTCCTCTATTCCAGTATGCCACCCAGATCAAGTGGACAAATTCCCTTGGTTTGGTTGGGTCCGAGTTCCGCAGGGACTGAAACTGCTTATATTCAGGTGTTTTCGATCCTCAAAATAGTTCCATTAGAGTTTCAACTTGTAGATATAGGTTCACCAAATAGGAGAATTCATGTATACAATGGGTGGGTGTATGTGTGTGTTTTTCTTCCTTTTTCATTTGGATAATTGTATGTCTATGTAGTGACTTAGTCGAAACCCAAGGCAATGGATACTCAAACCCTTTCTTTTAGAGCAAATCCAACGCCTTGTCTAGTTTTCAGCCAAAGCAATTTTTCTTTCCCACAAGACCTTGCAATTGTGAGTTTTCCCTCGTCTTGGTGTTTGGGCATCCGGATGGGGTCTTAGACCATCCTAAAGGTTTGGCCTCAGTACTCTCCCTCCAGAAGGTCGTCCGGATTGAGTGGTCTCTGTATTTTTCTTCCGAACAGACGACTTTGTAGATAGAATCCAAGCTCTCTGTATTTTCCGTCCAGGCGGTAGTTATGTTCGTCCAGACGATGACGCAATAGACTCTGTAAATACGTTTTTTCAAGGATTATGTGAAGCAAATACATCTGGTTTTGTAGCATTCTTTTTTAATATTAGTGAAAACCGTTTGATCGTTGACTTCCTGTGGAGCGGATTTACATCACCAGTAAAGTTTACGTCACCAAGAAGCCAGACCACATAAAATGTGCGTCTCTTTTGTGTGTTTGCTTTTTTTTTTCTCTATACCTCTATTACTTGGTTTGATTTTGTTTGTCTTTACCAATACATAAACGGCTTGTTTGGATGCCGGATTTGGCCCCAGGTTTACTATGCGCCCGGACTACATCTCCCTCCCCTCCTCTAATCCAGTCTTTGGCTGTGAAAAAATCAACCCGGATTTGCTCCTGATTTGGGGACTTCGGATTTGTAATCCACCTGAGGCCGAATTTGCTAACGACAGGGGTATTGGTTATCCACCTTACTTCTATATTCATCCAAAATCAAATCCTACATCCAAATGGACCGAAATCACGTTAGTTTCGGATTTGATTGTTTCCTCTCATGTCCAGCATGCTAACAAATCAGTGACTTTTACCAATGAAAAATGGCTAAAATAATAGAGGATGGTCTTTTTTCACTTTTCTCGTTTTTGAATTTTGACCCGCGGTAATATAATAGAGTATTACTTTACGACTCATAATTTTGCTACACGTCCAATTTTCCCCGCGAGAAAATGTCTATGTCTAGTACAGTATATTCATTCTAGTCCTTTTAACCTATTGCTTTTGAATTCAAACTTTTTCCAATTTCTATGGACGGATCTATTTTTCGTCAACGGGCCTTGGTTCAAAAAATCATTATCGATCTTTGCACTATGTAAACTTGTTTCTTATTGATACGGAATTTAATACTTTAGTATTTTATCATTTAATTAACTTTAACTTGATTTGATATAAAATCCAGGCCATTTAATGTTGTCAATTTTCTTAAGATACTTCATTGCCAAAGCATAAACATATGGAGTATATGTATTCTAATCGATAAACACAAAAATTACGCGTATGTTCAAGAAAAAAACATATGACGATGTCATTCAAATTCCAAACTCCGGTAACCAAAAAAAAAAAATTCAAAAGATAATTCGAATAGAAAATCTTTTTAAGCGCCGTGAATAGTCGGTTACGGAGTCAATCGCGATGGTTCAAAAGTGTTTTTCCCCGAATTTTTTTTATTAAAATCTGAACCAGTGGATAAATTTCTCTTTAATCCAAATACCAAACTGTCTTTTTTTAAACATCACCCGTTAAATTGAACCAGTCTTGATTGGCTTCATAGTTCATACCCATCTAATACTATTAATTAATCAATAATAATTTCTTGACAGCACCACTTCACCTGTCGGCAAGTTGCTCTGAATTTTCATCAAATATTGTGATCGTAGCAATTACTCCGCTGGCCACCGGCTCTGCAGATGAAGAATACCTCCAGTCCGCGGAGGATCATCCGCTCCGGCGACGAGAATAACGACCACAAGAAGAAAACCCAGTCTGTGTTTAGTCGTTTCAGAGCTGCAGTCAAGAAATTGGGAGCAGTTTTCTTTTGGCAGAGAAAGGGCTGCTCCAATACTGATGATGCTGACGAAAGACCTGCTAGTCAAGGGATAGGGATTCCTTCTGGTAAGTTATTGATCCGAAGTTGCCTCAACTTAGATATTCAGTTCATTTTTTTTGTATGGTAAATTAGCATAATTGGCAGCCTTTGATTCCCTGTTTGTGCTATATTTTGATCTGCGTTTTGCGGAGGGGAAATAATAGTTAAGGGAAACGAAATCCGAGGGGATTGGCGGTCACTGGGGTTTGCTCCTTCTAAGGTCTCAGTTCGAAAATTAAGTTTATAAAGTTGTGTGTTTGTCATAGAAAATTAAGTTCTTGTTAAGTTGCTCGATTAGGACACGTTTGAATTTTTTCAAATAACTTTGGTGTCCGGGCCTGAACCGAACAAAAGGGTGGATGAATGAATTAAGACAGTGAAGATGGTATAGTTGGAACGGAAAGCTCAATGGTTTTCCTTCTTGCTCCGTGTTTGTCCTCTGGTTGTTTTAGGTGTTGGAGTGTGAGTTTGCTTGAGGGCGTGCCCAATTAGACAATGGCATGATAGGGAATACTATATTCATGACAGTGGGATAACTCAATTGTAGGAGGTGGTGGGAATTGGGACAGGATCGCAAATTGCTGATATAAACATGAAGTGTGCAATAATAACAATCCAATTTGGTCCTAGCCTAACATGTGATAAGATGTCATTACCTTGCCTTTCTTGATATTCCTCATTCCATGCAGTGGTAATTACGTTTCCCTTTAATGTCCTTTCTGTTAGCAAATCTGAAAACCTAACATGGCATTAGGATGTAGTTATCCCCTGCAAAATTCAGGTTAGATTTTATTGACTGTTGATGCTGATTTGCTGATGACCTGAGGAATTAAATGAACTCTTTGTCTGTTTATCATACTCACAGTAGTCCAAAGTTGGAATCTGAATTCAAAATTCCAATTACTTTCTGGTTGTGGCGAACGGTGTTTTAATGATTGGTTAATCCATTCTTGCCTGTAATTTGCAGCTTCCATAGATAATTCAACAGGAAGCAGAAGCAAGATTCCGTTGAGCTTTAAGCATTCTTATTCCAGTGTTTCATTAGATTCCACGAGGTCACAGGCGGGCACTGTTACTTATTCCCTTGAAGAAATTTCCAAGGCAACGGGTAATTTCTCTGTGAAAAATATACTTGGAGAGGGAAGCTTTGGGACAGTATACAAGGGGAAGCTGAAGGATGGATCTTTTGTTGCTGTAAAGCGGGCTAAAAAGGTAACGCATTTGGAAAATTAGTACGCCATTACATGAAGTGCAAACATATATTTTGGCAGTACCACCAATTAGTAGCATTGCCTAAACTTCATATCAGGTGGATTTTAACATATCAGTAAAGTCCAGAACATTATAGGCACCTTTAATTCGATAATCTTTGGCATGGGTAGAATAGTACCATAATCGCAGGGCAAATTACTACAAGTATGCATGCTTGACTGACACTGAACTTTTACAGCAGGAAATGCAGGAGGATCGCCTTTTTGCTGAGTTTAAAAATGAAATCCTTGCCTTATCGAAGATTGAACATCTAAATTTGGTGAGGCTACTTGGATATATAGAGGATGGTGATGAACGAATTATTGTTGTTGAATATGTTGGCAATGGTACACTGCGGGAGCATTTGGATGGTAAGTCAAGCAACATGTTGCCAACACTAAAATGTAGAACATGAACATGAAGAATATTTACAACTAAGCGCTCTTTCTGCATAAAAACATTTTAGTGAAAAAGTTAGATTTGCAAGAAAGTAGTAGATGCAGTTGTTTTACAACTTTCAACTATCTATTCTGAGATATCAACTTGACCTGAACCTATTTCAGAAATGTCCACTCAAACTGTCACCTGTTAAAACAAATCAGTTTCTACTTCTACACTTGTGAGACTAAAGTGTTTGACCATAAGTTCATTTGGGAAAGTCAAGATCAGGACAGTGATATTTGGTGCAGGTAAAAGTCGAAGTGAGCTTGAAATGGCAGAACGCCTTGACATTGCAATTGATGTAGCTCATGCTGTTACATATCTGCACATGTACACAGGTATTGTATGAGCTTTTGGTATTAACTACTACTTATTTAAATCAAAATAATTTTATCCTTCACTGAACCATTTTAAGATGACCAAAACAAAGCTTAAACTTCGATACTTTGATACCGACCAAATGAAAGAGGTTGGAACCATTCCTGTGTACTCTTTGGCCTTCAAATTTTGGTACCCTGAATTGCAAAAGGAGCCCCTATTTGAAAAAAAGAATTGCAAAAGGAGGACATGTCGTGGGCAAGCTAGTTGATCATTATAGTTACTCTTTAGGACTTACATTAACTTGTTGATTGTGAAAAACGATGAAATGATGAGGTTTGATCACTTATGTTACAGATCGTCCAATAATCCACCGAGACATAAAAGCGTCAAACATCCTTATCACAGAGAAACTCCGTGCCAAGGTAGCTGATTTTGGATTTGCAAGATTAGCTTCTGAGGATCCAGGGGAAAGCCACGTTTTGACCCAAGTCAGGGGAACAGTCGGGTACTTGGATCCTGAATACATCAATACGTATGAACTTACAGAAAAGAGCGACGTTTACTCCTTTGGAGTGGTGCTTGTAGAACTGATGACTGGAAGGCAACCCATGGAATCAGAGAGACCTATCAAAGAAAGAACCACAACAAGATGGGTAAGCGTTTCATGCAAAGCTACATGATCATAAAAGCATTAGCTTATGGAATTTGCTTTTAGCAGTATTAGGTTGAATCTCACTATCCCACGACATAAACATTGATTCTAGGGTAAGGTAATGAGTACCAAGTACAAAGAACTTCCATGGAAGAAGAAAGAAAGGAAACAGTAGGTATTAAGGAACTAGGATAGAAGTGCTTGAATTATGAGTTAAAAGTCCAACACAGATTCTCTATCTGATATGCCATAGAAGACGTCTTATAACTTAATCAGGACAGTATGTTTAAGGACCATCTCTACTGTTGGCTGAATGAACCTGTTCATTCAACCTGGTTCCTGAACTTTTTCAGAGGATTATTTGTCAATCACTATTTAAAGATGAGTAGTAGGAAGAATACAAATGATTTTCTAGATGTAGCAAAATGAACTAGGCTAATTACTGCCCTATATTCCCAACATAGACATCATAATATTCCTGCTTTCAAAGTCATTCCCCAATCGTTAAATTCAACAAACCTACCAAAAAAATGTCTGGAAGTTATAATCGTATCTTGAGTGCACATAAATAACTGATGCAAACGAAGAAAAAGAATGGACAAATCTTGCAGATGCGGAAGATTTACATCAATTAAGTGGAAACATTCATATGGTAATATGTTCTGAGCTACATTTCTTCATTGAACTCTTTACTATCTATATAAGCTAGACTATTCTACTCTTGGTGACATAAATATATCTGCTATGACTAGATAAAATCTCATCTACCCTGTCAAATTCAAAGTCCGTTTAGAATTCACAAAAATATAAGCTTAGATGATATGTCATATCCAAATTCCATATCCTAATACTGCCAGTCCCGAAATTCATCACGTGATTTCTATGATGCTAAAATTTGGGAGCTACATTGTTGAGCTCTATAAAATCAACATTATTCACTATCTGAATGCAACTTTCAATAGTATATCCTGAACTTTAGTACACTAATTCCTTAAACTAAAACACCTTATCTAATTTAGAACTCGTTCAAGATTCGTGTGCAAATAGACAATTAAAACCATAGTATTGTACCACATCATACTTTCTTCTCCATTTTATCCTATCTACAATCCAAAATAACTGTGTCTTACGTATATGTTGCGATTCCAGTATTTACTTCTACTGCCTTCTGTCAGCTTCCCTTGATAAGATTAAGAAGCATTTTTAGTATTGGAGTATCGGTTGAGTCAGTTTTGATAAGCTTTATACCGGGAAATATGGATTTTTGTGCAATTCTACCAAGATGATTCAACTAGAATGCAACTTCTTCTATTCATAAGTACTTTGTTTTCTTACTTTGGGTGGTTCTTCTATTGAGAAACTTTTACTTTCAATGATTCCTAATGGTATTTTTGCGTGCATAGAGGACAACATGAGGCTTTCAGTCTGCATTTGGAGACATCTCCCAAATTCAGCAGAGAACCAAAGACTATGCCATCTTTGGAATATCTCTCCTAGAATTTTGGGAAGTACTGTTCCTTAGAGGAATTGATTATTTTTGTAGTTTGTAGTAGGTTTGCTTAGTACAGTTCATCTGTGTAGAGGGTTCTGTTGTTTTTGGTTGGTTATTTATAAAATGCGTCAATTACCAAAAAGAAAAAAAGAAATTAGTCCCCCTAGGATAAGTCGAGGTGCGCGTAAGCTGACCCAGATGCCTAAGTTATAAAAGAAAAAAACGAGTAATTAGTAAGGATCATCTTTGTCTGCAGGCACTGCAAGCATTAAAAGAAGGCACTGCAGTAATGGCAATGGATCCGAGGCTGCAAAGAAGCCCAGCATCAATAGAGGCCTTGGAAAAGGTTCTAAGACTCGCACGACACTGCCTTGCACCTAAACGAAAGTCAAGACCCTCTATGAAGCAATGTGGTGAAGTGTTATGGGGAATTCGGAAAGATTTTAGAGAGAAAAACAATGTTCGTGCTGTTTCCACTGCTCATTACTCCGAGCAAATCGATGTGAGAAAGGACAATCGGGATATGTTTGGGATAGAAGACGGTGAGAGTTATGAATTCCGTTCTGTGTGAAATGGGGAATCGGGTGTAGTTGTTTATATGTTGTTACACTTCCATAATTGTATAAATTCATTTTTAATCCACAATTTTGAAACTCCATTTGTAATCTAGACTTTAACATTTATGGTATTCTATTTTGGTTTGTTATTTGTAAAAAAAGACGAAAATCTCTGCTCTTAGACTGATGGAAATATTATTTCTTCTTTTTTGGCTGCCCCATTGCCATATTCAAACCTCGTTTTGTCCTATACTTGTACACTGGTTTGTGATTTTATCGTATCCTTGGAGTGGTCTTGGAATCAAAGTACTCTTACTTTCTAATAAATCAACCTTTTGGTATCTTCAAATTTAGATAGAACATAGACAACACTTTCAACGCATGCGGATAGCCGAGTTTTGATTCTGACATGTTCCAATTCTTACCTATTTATTAGGGGTCGTTTTTTCAAAAAAGTCAAGTTGTTTTCCAAAAGTGCTAAAGGCTTTTTAAGAGAAATGAATTGGCTAAAAGTGCTAAAAAGACAAGTAGTTTCGAAAAAAGTCATGTTGGGACTTTTTTAGAGAAATGAATTGGCTTTTTATCTAAAATTGTCGCCTGAGAAGCTTTTGGAAAACTTGTTCTGTTAATTTTTAGTATGTGGACTTTTTCTTTGAAGTTGTATGCGAAGAGAGGTCTCTCTTGTAACAGGAGTGAAGAATGACCCGACCCGGCCACAAGAAGACAAGCAGAGTGGTGGGGCAATGGTACCAGACGTTAAGGAGAGAGAAGTGAGTTGGTCTCGATGAGAGCCCAGGCGAGTCTCGTCTATTATAGTCTAACCCGAAATAAGGATGGATGAAAACTTTGGAGATTGAAGATGCTTGGACTTGGGGGCTGGTGCTGTCTTTGCATTAGGCTTTTTCTTTTTGGTCGTGTTTAAATTGGGATTCATTCGGAGTCCAAAAAATAGTCCCGAACCGTTTGCGTTAGAGAATTTCACGATGATAACATCTTTGCAAAAATAAATAAAAACAGTGAATCAGATATCAATATCTACATCAACGAACGAATGAAATGTATTCAAAGTGCAATTCTGAAGTCATATTAACATTAGTTGTTCCTTTTTCCGAAAATAATACAGGAGTAATTCGGTTCCAAAGTTGTTGATATGTGACAAACTTGATCTTCTACATAATTAACTTAGTCGAATTCTGCAAAATAATGCCTTATTCTCTTTCCAACTCAAAAAGAATTTTTCAAAAAATTCCTCCTAGATTCCTCCTACTTTCAACATTTCTCTCTCTATCTTTCTCCACTTATTACCCCTACTATTTTTCAAAAAAAATTTCAAATTGCAATCCAAACAAGGCATAAATTGTTCAAATTATCCAATTTTTCAGCTGGGATGAAATCCACTTTGGTTTTAGAGTAGCCTGCGGGCCCACAGTTCAAACAGTATTTTCCCTAGAAACTAACCAAGTTTTTTTTTTTTTTTCCCCTTACTCTAAAAGGGTGAAGGAGAGACGACCAAGCATATCAATTCTTCTTTAAAAGAGACCAACGAGCCATGACTACAAGAGATGAACGAACCATGATTACTACCGCCTCACCAACAGCTCAAGAAACACAGCTTGGATCTGCACGAGGACAATGTTCGAAGGGACATCGATAACAGGGCTCGAACTTGACCTCTCCCACCCAAACTATCAAGTAAACCATGAACACTGGAATGCCACACCGTGGGAGTAAACTGACCAAGTACACGAAGGGAGAATGCTCTCATCTCTCAATGAAGACGATGAAACGTGGTACCCGTCGTCAACCGCCCCCCGAACGGCAAAAACACCTCCGCCGCCACCACCCAAAACCGCCGACCCCCGCCGCGCCCACGCCCAAGCCATCAAAACCCTAACCACCGACCGCTCCGTCTTCAACAACCTCATCACCCTCTACTCCAAATCGAACCTACCTTCCCACGCCCTCCGCCTCTTCCGCCACCACATCCCCTCCCCGAACGTCGTCTCCTGGACCGCCCTCATCTCCGCCTTCTCTCTCTCCTCCCTTTCTCTCCTCCACTTCGTCTCCATGCTCCGCCACTCCACCCTCCCCAACCAACGCACTCTCTCCGTCCTCTTCAAGTCCTGCGCCTCCCTCCCTTCTCTCTCCTTCGGTCTCCAACTCCACGCCCTCTCTCTTAAGATCTCCCTCTCCACTCACCCCTTCACCGCCTCCGCCCTCGTCAATTTATACTCCAAGACCCACCTCCCAGACCATGCTATGAAGGTGTTCGACGAAATTCCCAAACGAGACGAAGTCTGTTACGCAGCAATCGTCGTCGGGCTTGCGCAGAACTCGAGATCGGTCGAGGCTTTGTCTTATTTTTCTGGTATGAGGAAGTGTGGGGTTGGGTCTACTATGTATTCTGTATCGGGAGCCCTTCGTGCAGCAGCTGGGCTAGCTGCGTTGGAGCAATGTAGGATAATTCACGGGCACGCGGTTGTGACCGGATTTGATTCAAATGTTATCGTCGGGACCGCTTTGATTGATGGATATGGGAAATGTGGTTTGGTAACGGAGGCTCAAGGGGTGTTTGATGAGCTGAGGCCAGAGATGAGTGTTATCGGGTGGAATGCAATGATGGCAGGGTTTGCACAACAAGGGGATTGGAATTCAGTGGTGGAGCTGTTTGGCGAAATGGAAAATACGGGGCTTAAGCCGGATGAATATAGCTTCCTAGCGATTCTTTCATCGTTTCATAATGCGGGGTTTGCTGGGGAGGCTGAACAGTGGTTGAGTAAGATGAGAGTTGATTATGGGTTGGAGCCTTCGTTAGAGCATTATACGTGTTTAGTGGGTGCAATGGGTCGAGCAGGGCGATTGGAGGATGGTGAGAGGATTGCAATGACGATGCCATTTGAGCCGGACGCACCAGTGTGGCGTGCACTGTTGTCCAGTTGTGCACAACATGGTAATGTGGAAATGGCTTGGACTATGGCCAAGAGATTATTGAGATTTGATCCATGTGATGACTCTGCTTACGTGATTGTTGCGAATGCATTTGCGGGTGCAGGAAGGTGGGATGAGGTTAAGGAAGTAAGGAAGCTGATGAAAGATGGAAGGGTGAGGAAAAAGGGGGGGAGGAGTTGGATCGAAGTGCAAGGACAGGTTCATGTATTTTTGGCTGCGGATCGGAGGCACGAGAAGACAGAGGAGATATATGCAAAGTTGGCAGAGTTGATTCAGGAGATTGGTAAGTTGGGTTATGTACCGCGTTGGGAGGAGATGTTGCACGAAGTGGGGGAAAGAGAGAAACAGGAAGCGCTAATGTACCACAGTGAGAAGTTGGCATTGGCTTTTGGGTTGGTGAGTGGAGCGGCACCACCGGGGAAGCCTTTGAGGATTGTGAAGAATTTGAGGATTTGTAGGGATTGTCATGAGGCTTTTAAGTACATCAGTAGAGTGGTGGAGAGGGAGATTATTGTGAGAGATGTTAACAGATACCACAGGTTCTTGGATGGTAGTTGCAACTGTAAAGATTTTTGGTGACTACTTCCTGAATGCTAACAAAGCAATCCTGAACTTGGATGTTACACTTTCAGATGCTGATAATGATCAAAGTAACAAACTTCAGGTGCCAAGGCTAGGGAGTTTATGAGCGGCGGAAAAAGATGAACAGTGGACATAACCGAGATGGGACCTCTGGTGGACGCCACAGCCCTCAACAGCACCGTCCAGTCTCTGTATTTTCGTACACTGGGCGTGAAGCATTGTCGGGTCAGAATGCAGCAAATTACAATTGCCATTTGTTAGAATTGGCAATGATTTTCTTTGCAATATTTGTTGCATTCGCTCCTTGAGAGGAGATTTTAGTTAACAGAAATCTGCTATGATTATTTCTCAGAAGACAAAAGCTTACAGAGGATAATGTATTTTCTGGTTAACTGCAAAAGGTGCTTCCAAAAATTGCAGGAAGGGAGGGCGTAAGAGAAAAGCTTGCATTGACAGCCCCGATTCTTGATCGTTTGAATTGAAGTACTGGGCAGTTTAACTTTACCATATGAATTGAAGTTCAATGGAGATTCAGTACAGTGTTCTCAAGCATTGTTCCACATCATGGATTTGAGATCAAGTAGAATTTCGATGGAGGAATTACATCATTGCTCATGAAATATTACTCCGTCTAATGTATTGTTACAAATAAACATCTATTGAATCCACCAATGTAGATCAATAATTTAACCCCTGTAACCGACTTTTTGTCACCGGCCGTATAACTTTGTATGCTCGTAAATGACTTTCTAACTCACCCATTTTAAACAGGAATAGCATTTCTGCTTATTATGGTAGATTCCATTAGATATAAGCCGAGATGAAAGCAGCTTGTACAACACAAGGGGGTGTGCTCCACTGCAACCTTTGAATATATCAAGCTGTAGGTCTGTTTCATAAGTTTGAAGACCTGAATTTCTTGTTACTATTGGATTTGAAATGGAAAGCCTAATGGAAGAAGGGAACTTGTACCGCTCCAATGAAAATGTTTGAGAGATGAGAAGGCATATGACAATCAAAAGCTGCACCCCCATCGCCAAATTTGATAATTTTTGTGGTTCCATCTAAACTGCTATTACAAAGAATTTCTTGGCCTGTTACAGACAAAAGAAGAAAGATTGTCAATTTCAAGTCCGAGATAAACAAAAATACCCTCTCCTATAGCATGAATTTAGCATGCCGTAATTGCTAAAAATTTCCTGCTACAGGACATATGTCAAAATCACAGAATCCAGATATCTTACTTGCTCCAGAGTCAGGAACATGATAACATTCCAAATTCCAATCCGGCTAAAATTTGGGATGAATCCTTTGTAGAAGGCTAAGGGTCCCTGCAGTTCGTTAACTAGAATTTAGTAACTACTTGATTGAGCTTGATAATAGTGTCTGCACCAGTATCTCCTCAGTCAACACCAAATTTTTATTTAGTACTAAATCAAACATCAAATCCGACATGAGAAATTGAGAACAGTGAATACAGCCAAACAAGCACTACTGAAACAAAAAGGCCGCAGTCAACATGATAAAGGAGTTAATCCCGCATTTTTTTTTTCCCTCTTAGAGCATGTTATCAGCTGATAGCATGAGTGAACTGAAGTTCAAGTTTAGGTAGCAAGAAGCAGAAAGAGTAGTACAGAACTGGAACCATGTCTTTATGACTAAGTCAAAATTCATTTGTAAGGAAGGGACAAAAAACTACACGAGGAAAATAGAAGGGTGGATTTTCAAATTTTCCCTTTAGGAAAGGGCTATGGGATTCTGGAATGGTTCTGACTAACTGTGGAGCTAACAATCTCATCTTCAAATACGGATTCTCAAACCCGACAGCCCAAGACCAAAAAGTGACTCCATGCAATCAAGTGGTACATATATGACATACCATTGTAACTTAATAAAGAAGACACCATTGGATATAAGTATGAACAAACTCATGTTAAAAAGTGTTGAGTCATTTGTTTTTACCAGGCATATGAGAAGTTAGCATATGTAATAGCAATCAGTATCTTTTATTGTGCATGAAGATACAAGAAGGCCACTATCCGTGGTAAGAGAAGTGAGAACTGCTTCGCCTAAAAGCCTCATATTTGGAGTGATTAAGAAGGTGCAAATGATGCAAGCACTAAGAAGAAACAAAAGGCATATAGTCCAAAAAGAATGGTTTTAACTCTGCTAACAATATTTTCTAACTGGATCAAGTAGACCTTCAATGTTGTAGGAAATTTGAAATGCTGGTTGCCCTCTCAATGTTAAGATTGTAGAGGGCAATAATGACACAGTAGACTGACTAGATTCCATAACGCACTGACAGATTAAAAGCTGAAAAAACCCACACAAAAAAAACCTTGTACCTCGGTCTTCAAAGTTCTGATGAAACAGTCTAAGGTGCTTTTGTAGATAGAATCTCCCATCATTCTGGATTTAACCTAAAACATAATAACCAGATATCCAAGCTGACATTGAGTTAATAGCCATCGCTAGCAACTCCAACAAATTGACATTGACGAATATAAACGACCGTTCATGCATGGATTGTGATGCAATACCCAGAATAAGTACAGTAGCTACTAACTAGCGACGATCTGATAAGTTTGGAGAACTATATTTACGTATATTGAGTCTCTCTGTCGGGTGATGTGGATTTTTTATCAAGTTCACTCGAAATACAGAAACTTTGTCAACATAATGAAGGTAATTTCTTAGAAATATATACTTTTGAATGAAAAGAAATGTGAAATTAATTGTTTGATCCCCTTTTAACATCAGAGGCCCCTATTCTATAAAGCAATAAGAGATAAAAGCAATAATTTCTGTTCTTTTGTCAAAAGTGGATTGGAAAAGTTTGTGAGTGGAAAAAGAAAATTAGAAGCATTTGTTTTGATATGATTATTTCCTTTGTTTTTAAGATGCATTTTCTCAATCCCAAAAAAGGATATATTCAAGTGCCTGGCAACCTGAACAGTTTAGCCTAGAGCAACCGAGACCAATAAATGTCCGATTGTTGAGTGAATGGATTCAAACCTCAGGAAGCTGAAAGGTCAAAGGGAGTTAACAAATGTTGGTTTAGATTGTTTACAGAACATATTGCCTAAGTTCAACCCAAAAATATTGTACAAACAAATTAAGTAAACAAAAAGTCTGGAACAGAACCCTAAAAGATTTCAGTTTAAAGCCTGCTGAGTGAGAACCTGAGTGGAACAAGTGATACAGCATTTTGGACAAAAACCTTGTACGTTTCGTGGCCAAGTCTAGTCTAGTTTCAAATAATTAGATGACATTTCCACCTCCTACTACATACTTATACGGACTTCCATAAGCTTCACCATATTTCAAAAGCTAGCAAATCAAAGTCTACACATGAAGCCCCAAGGGTTAGTTCAGTTGGTCAGTGGATTTGCTCCCCACACAATTGGCCAAGGTTTGATTCTTGGGGGCAGGCCACGAGAAAGTAATTTCTTGTGAATCCCCTAGTCCCAGCATGGATGCCTGCCTTTGACCGGACCAGGAGGGGATTAGTCGATGTGCACGTAAGCTGGCCCAGACACCCTTGACCGTCGAACCGACAGAAAAAGAGTCCACGCATGATAATAAGTAGACAGTCTGCTGCTGATACACGACTACCAACAAGGCTATAGTGTGCTTAATCAATTAGCTTGTACAAGGAAGTAGGAAGTGAAAGGAAATGCTTACCACATCAACAGGAGAACCGATACAAACTGCAAATAACCCGGCCCCTAAACCAGCTAGGAGATGTGTAAAAGCACTGTCTGTGAAACCAGGAATTTGCAGAAGTGTCTGCACAGACAGAGACAACATAGGGCAGAATATTCAGATATCAAAAAAATGCAATTAATAACATAACTCAGGCAAAACAATGGGCTCTGCATCATAATGTTACCTGTTTCACTTGGTCATAACTTGCTAGTTCTGCAGCATTTATAATAGTATTGCGTGCAATATTAGGCCCGAGCCCCGTCCACAAAGCTGCCAGTCCTTCCTACTTCTATTTTGTTAGACTAAAAAAGTATGGGAAAGTTCGACAGATTTTGATGGACCCAAATTTCCAAAAAAATACATACCTGTTTGAATATGGTGTAATAAGCATTCAAGGCTCCAGAATAACGCTTAGGCATTCCAGGCAGCAGATTGCCTTCAGCTTGAAGTCGAACTTTTACAAGATCAGTTGGATTAGCCACTGCAATTGCAAGAGCACCTGTTTGATGTCCAAGAACCAACTTAAAATTAGAAGTGAAGGAGACAATCAACGTGTTTAGTTAATAACTTCTTGTGATGAAAATAGCACGAGAAAGGGTTGATCCAAGTCGTAAGCTATAGTGTGCATGTAAACAATTAAAAAACAACTATCATGAAGAACAAAGAAGGAGCAGTTACCTAAAACACTCACCGGTAATCATAGCAGCAAGTATCTTCTGGAATAAAGAAACGTCCCCAATGAACTCACTGCCAACTAAAAAGGCCTTGACCTGTAAAACATGAAATCACTTATACACAATAGTCTATCACCTTGAAGACAGAGAAATTAGCTGACTCAATGGAACAGAAAATATTCAAAACATACAGGCTCATATAGTGCAATCCTTAAGCCACCATACAAAAATTGACGATGCAATCCAGGTACGACGCCCTTCCAAAGCGCTACTAAACCTTCTTCCCTAGCAATAGTAGCAACAGTACCCAGCATACCTCTGTATTTAGGAACGCCTGCCCCCTCCTCTACATTTGTTTTCTTTTGGAGCTGAAGCCTAACTTTAGCTGTGTCTAAAGGAATTGTACACAACTGCACAAAGTTCATATGCACAAATTAAAGGATTCATATATTTCACGAGAGCCAATCTGCAATATGCCAATCAATACCTAAGGACAGTCACATTCATCAGTGATATCAAACACAAAAGAAATGTATTTACGCCCACTGTGATTCAACCATATATCTCGGCATTCGGCAAGAAAAAAAACAACAAAATGCCAAAATGGTTTGTCTTCTACATTTGACTTGGACATAACTGATTTTTCAATTCAAATTCAAAAAAAAAAATTAAAATCTCATTCTTATTGGGCTCAGAATTGTTTGGAACCACTTATGCAGATTTATCACCTCACTGAAAATCGAATATTCATGCTGATGTGGTAACGGCAACAATTGCTCAAGGATGCTAAAGGATGGAAGATCAGAAGTATTTAAGAACTTAGCATTATAATTGAGGATTAGAGGCACACAAATGACGACACTTGATGATTCATGGAGGGAAAAGAAAATGTAGTGATTTTCTCCACGATTCAAGGTGTATTCCTTTTATCTTTCCTGGTCCCTCACCAAATCCTTGATTCATCGAGATTTTGTGATGAGATTCGCGCAAAGCAAATAGCATGTCAGGGAAACACAGTTAGAATTTGTGGAGGGAAATCCTTACCTCTTATTTTCCCTCCGCAATCTCGAGATCCAAACAAATACCATATCAATCCAGTAAAGCCCATATTTTGGCATAATAGTTCTCACTTTGTCCCGTATCATTGCTGAAATCTAATAAAAAATAAAACTTGCTGCCACAATCCACACTTTCGTGACTGTTATGCATCGAATCAGTTTCCCCAACTCGTAAATGGAAACAAATTGACGTGATGACATCTATGCGCATACCAATTGTGCTGCTACCATAACAATTACTTAGGAAAAATCGACCCAGAATCCGTCTTAATGACGGCAAAATACACAGTACTGTGTAGCTCACAACACTATCAACAAGTGAAAATCCTTCACCGGTCGAACTCAGAATGCACTCAAATGGTGAGTTAATTATTAACTAAAATTTACTGGATTGTACAAGGAGATACTGGAATTGAAGCGGGTGTGGGAGGAATATACCTCAGCGAAACAAGCGGCGAAAGCGCTGCTGGCGAAAGTTCCGGCGAATGAGATCTCCGTATTTTGCCTGGGATCCGCCATTGGTGGGTGTAAAGGGAGATGATGGTGAAGAGTGAGTTAATATATCAGGTGTAAGTTTCACTCTAAACGGAGATGATGGTTAGTTAAAATGGGTTTTGTCTTTTTCTCGGATTGGAGTTGGGGGTTGGTATTCTTGGGAAGGCCAGTTTCCCAAGGAAAAAAGAAAATTTTTAATATATCACCTGACTTTTCACACCAATTACGTATTAACTTTTCATCCAAAAACAGACGGAAATAATGAAATAGCCTACATCTTGCTATTTGGAGAGAAATCAATATACATTTTAGAGAAAAAAGACATTACTGATTTCTCCCGCCAAAACACACCATGTAGACATTGAGTTCCAATAATAAATACTTTTAATTTTTCTATAATTTTTAGTTTTGCTCTTATTTTGGGACATCTCCATTCCATTTAACATTTTCTATAACTTTTAGTTTTGTTCTTTTTTGAATTTTTTTTTTATTTCTTAGTTTTGTGTCTCACTTTTTTTGTTTTTTGATTCGTCTCATCAAGACAAATTGGAAAAGTAAAAAAAAAATTATATATTTACCCAAATATTTTGGAAAATAGTCAATTTTTTGGACTTAAAAGTGGTTATTTCCTAAAATATTTGGGTAAAAGTAAAAAAAAATACTTTTCCGATTCGTCTTGTCAAGACGAATCAATAAGTCACAAAAAGTTGGCGCAAAACTAACAACCTCAAAAAAAAGAAAAGAAAAACTAAACTAAAAGTTATAGAAAAAATAAAAATAGTTGTTTTTAGAATTTCATGGCTTCACAAGTGAGTTTTGGTGGAAGAAATCAGTAGAGTAATGTATTTTTGTCCCAAAATGTATATTGATTTCCCTCCAAATGGCCAGGTGTAGGTCATTTCAGCATTTCTGTCTGTTTTTGGATGGAAAGTTAACGGCAGGTGGAAAATTGATGAATTTTTAAATAGGTCATGTATTTTTTTGATAATATTAAAAGGTCAGGTGCCTATACATGATTTGTGTGAAATGTGAGATGCTATATTGAAATTTTCCTAGAAAAAAATAATAAGATTTTTTTTCTGTTTTGTGATTATTCGAATTTATTAAATTAGCATTAAATTTTTTGAATTATTAGTTTGTCTCAACTAGAGGGAAAAGAAAAAAAAAACAACTATAACCCCTCTCTCTTTTCTTTTTCTTTTTTTTTTGACTAAAAGTGCTAAAATTGATATTATCAAAAGAAATTGGATAAAAAGTTATAGTTTTTTTTTTTTTTACGATTCCTCTAGTTGAAACAAATCAATAATTTAAATTTAAGCTTTGGTTTCATGGATCGGACGAACGTTTTGGGACGGAGGAAGTACTTTTTATATCTCAAAATCTATTCAAGATAGTATCATTTATCACGGATGTTTTCTAATTGGAAATTGACTTCTTCACTCTACTTTTTACCACATATATTTCTTTTTTTGTCTTTATTTGATGTAAATTCACTCTATTGCCCTTTAATGTATAAAAAATGAACTTGTGAAAGAGTAAAAAGATAAATTCACATAATTAAAGACAAAAAAAGAAAGTGCATGTGGTAAAAAGGGTAAGTGTAGAAGTCAATTCCCATCCTAGTTTTTGGTAAGATAAGAAAAGAAAGGAAAGGAACAGTACCGGAAAATAATTAAAGGGAACAGGTGGAGTCTCGCCCGTGATTGATAATGAAAGGCAGCACATGCTCAGTGGTCCTCTCTTCCTCTAATTTGTTGGGATATGATGCATGCACTCAACGTCAAAATAAACCCACACACCATCTCAATAAAGGTCGCCTTCTTTTAAATTTACAAGTCTGAAATTTATTTTCGACATTTTTTATATTTTGCAACTTTTCGTTTAGTTTTTCGTCGTAATTTTCAGGATTAATTGTTTGTCTTGACAAGACGGACCGAAGAAGTATAAAAGTATAGACCGGTGTTAAAAAAATTCAAATAAGACGATATTTAAGCTCTAAATGACAACTGTTTTATATTTTTTTTGTCTTTAGTGAATTTTTTTGGCTTTTGGTCATAATTTTGTACTTTATAGACTTCTCTTGTCGAGACGAATGATTAATCTAAAAAAATGGCGCGAATCTAACAAAATTAAAAAAAAAACTAACGAAACACACAAAACAAAAGGTATTGCCATTCTACTTACGCACAAAAAGTATATTCATACAAGACCTTTATTTGGGGGTATTTTTGTCCAAAATAGAAAATCTTTCAAAAACAATTAATAAAGGATTTATGGCGAGTTTCAAACTTTGATTTTTCGTACAAACAAATACTCCATAATAAATGAAAGATAATATATATACACTATAATATGCCTGTGGGGCATACGTTAACAAAATCCTTATTATTTTTAGATCAGCAAAAGATATATAATATGCGTTGACACTAAAAAATTCACAAGACAAACTCTCAGGACCCGACCCAAAAGACCATGAATTCGTTGGGAGTCGGAGTAAAAAATTTAGAGTTTTTTATGAAAACATCCCTCAAACTATCACCAATTTTTCTAC
>BPLS01010769.1:0-24581 GCA_019656275.1 Rhododendron kiyosumense | reverse complement strand
TAAATTTTGTTCTCATTCTAATTCTTGAATGTGATATTTTTTTCAATTTTATTTTAGTTTTATTTCTGTGCAAAAAAGTATATATTTTCGATCACAATCAAGAATTGATTCGGATTTTTAATAGCTATCGGTTCAACAGATGAACCAACATAGCCTAAATTTTTTGATATATAATCGGTGAAAGAAAAAAAAGTTATAAAAAGGTTTGGAAAACAATCGTATTGCATAAATTTGCCTTATTTCTTTGTTCAAAAAAAAGCTTGAATTCATATAATACTTAACAAAAAGGTCCTAAATTTGAAATTCAAATCTAAATAAAAACTTGGTCATTGTTTAAAAATGAATCTAGATAAAGTCTTTCATGTGGTTTCCGGATGCTTGGCAGGAAACAGTTGTCAAATTTACATTCTGTAAATGAATGGAGCAGATTGTATTGTAAAGTAGAATCTTTCTTACACAACAGGAGATGAGAAAGGAAAAAGAAAAGGAACAACATCAGAGATACAAACGACTACGGCCCGTTCCAGTTTCTAAATAAAAGAAGGTAATTTTAAGTTTAAAAATTATGTGTTCACGTAAATATTTTTCCTACTAATATGGATTTTTTTTGATAGATCTCATTGAAATCTTTTAAACGGTGAAAAAAAATTAAAAAATTAAGTTTTATTTTCATTATATTTAAACTTGAAATTACATTTTTTTTGAAAAAGAAGATTTAAAAAGAAAACAGAACGGCACCTACTGGAGTTGTGCAGCAAGCCCAACATTATTTAATGGTTCCTTGTTTGGGTTAATGCCCTTTTGTTATGTCTTAAGGTCCTGTTTGATAACAGTGATAGATGGATGTGATTCGTAAGGAGATGAGATTATGATTGAGATTCGTAAGGAGATGAGATTGGTAATGAGAAGGGATTGATAATGAGTATGTTTGTTTGGGATGAAATTAGATGATGGGATTATTAATATCATGCTTGTTTGAGATGGGATTAGATGATGAGATTGGATTGATAGAAGAAATTGGTAATGAGAAATGATTGGTAATGAGGAGGGGTTGGATTCGGATTATGAATACCAAGTCCCCCGGGCCCCGTTTGATAACGGGTTTGGGAGTTGGGATTGGAGTAATAATCCCATGGGATTATTAATACTTTGTTTGGTAACAAAAAAAGGTTCGGACTATTAGTCCGTTGAGATGCCGAATCCGGGGATTAGGGGGTATTAGCAATACCTCTTGGGACTTGGTATTCGTAGTCCGATCCCAAGCTAGTCTCATTATTAATCCCTTTGTATTACCAATTTCTTCTATCAATCCAATCTCATCATCTAATCCAATCTCAAACAAACATGATATTAACAATCCTATCATCTAATCTCATCCCAAACAAACATACTCATTATCAATCATTTCTCATTAATAATCCCATCTCATTTCCAATCCCAATCCTAATCTCATCTCCTTACAAATCCCATCTATTTATCCCCGTTATCAAACGGGGCCCCGGGGTATTGCTAATACCCCCTAATCCCCGGCTTCCTAGTCCTACGGACTACTAATCCCAACTCGGTTTAGGTTACCAAACACATTATTAGTAGTCCCATGGGATTGGTAATCCAATCCCAAGGGCTAATATGGTTATCAAACGGGGCCTAAGATCTTTGCCTTCTTTTGGGCCACTCGGCCCAGCTATGAAGCAACAAACAAAAAGGGGACACAGATGAAGGGTGAGCCCAAGGGTTGGTCCGATTGGTTATTGGGTTTATTTCCTCGCACAATTTACCCAGGGTTCGATTTTTGGAGTCAGGACGTTCTAAAGAAATTTCTTGTAAATCTCTTGGTCTTGACGTGAATGACCCATCTTTGACTGGACCGGGGAGGGAATTAGTTGAGGTGTGCATAATTTGGTTCGGGTACCTCTAACTGTACGGTAAAAAAGTAATACTGTAAAATGTAGGGTGCTGTTTTTTTTTTCTTTCAAACATGGGATGCTGCTGATATGGGGAAAGTGATTTCATCCGCCCAAAAAGGGGTTCTAATTTCAAGCATCTCACACATGCATTAGATGACGATAATGTTACAATATTTTTGTATGTTAGTGCATTTTCTTAAATATCTTACTACGTTCACTTGAATCACATCTCTTATACACTTATTCGTCATTCGATATGCATGGATTCAATAATTTTCCTATTGATAATTATCCCTACTTAGAAGTTGATATATAAAAAGCAGGTGCGAAAGAGGAGGTAACAAGGTCCGGTTCGATTTGGTCGAGTTCTGAGTGACTTTAGTCAGGTGACCAAGACCTAACCAAAATTTCAATTCTTTCTCTTCCAAAACCGAAGCAGACGGGTATCGTACTCGGACCGATTGAAAATTCCGTTCTGCTCGGATTTGCCGGTTTTTATTTTCACCCCCAAGTGGGGATGCACCTGCCACCGCTGGAGAGTGACCCTTCACCCCCAAAATCAAAGGACAGGTAACAAAAACCTACACACACCGGTATGCCCCATAATCCCTGCCGAAGGGTCCCAAGATGACACGACCAGTTTTTGTGCCCTTAGAAGAGGGTTGACTTCTTGAAATACCTCCAAACAAAATCCGCCCACGGAGGTGTCTCTCTCTCTCTCTCCCACCTCGCTAGCTGACACCCCGCAGATAAACCAACCCAAACCCACTCTGATAGTCAACCCAATTGTCCCTTTGTTTGTAGGGTCAGCCCACCCCACCCCTGCCCTAGTATTTGCCGGGAGGTTTCCATAAGTCAACCACGCAAGAAAACAAGATCTAATTCCCTATGTTTGAAGTAATCCCAATAGCTTTTGGACATGCACCTTAAATGCTAGAAAAGGACCCTCCACGCCCCCATTCGAATTGGTTCTCCGGTATTAATTGAAGTGCGCCAAAGTTGGCCCAGAATCCCGGGCTCATGGTTATAGAAAACATGCTAGAAAATTGGAAATCCCTAGTGGCTTTGGTAGTTCAGTTGGTACAATAATGCGATTAGAAAACAAAGCAGAAGATTTAACTATGGTAGCTTTATTCTACTTAAACCAGTGAATGACAATTTGAATTAGAAGGATGTCTTCACTCTAACAGGCGAGCGAACGAAACCAGACTATAATCGAAAGTGCAAAATAATTGCACAGGAAAAAATATCAATAGGTGGTCCGGAGTCAAACTCGATATGGACCACGCGCATTGAGAATGAATCCGAGCCACACATTGATTTTCTAGTGTGTAAGTTTCTCTATGTAGCACCAATCTATTAAATCAAACTATGTAATCTAGTACATTAGCTTGCTGTTCTAATTTTTTATTTATTTTCTAATGAATCATAATCCACCAACGTACTCCCTCCATCCCATTTTAAATCTCCTACGAAAATTCGTACAATTTCAAACCCAAAAAAAATATGTCTGCATGTTAATTTTTAAAATTTTCTCACATCAAATTAAAGTGCTCATTTAATTTGGTGTAATTTTTTTTTAAAATAATACGTAGATATATTTTTTATGGGTTAAAAAATGCACGAATTTCCATAGAAGAGATTTAAAATGAAACGAAGAGATTATTATTCTTTCTGTCCCAATTTGCTTATCCAACCTTGGAGTTCCAACTTATCAAGAAAACACAATGATTAAAGTTTTCACTTTTCAAAAATGCCCTTGGAGTCCCACTGTGCTTTTTCCAATACGTAATTTTTGAGAAGTGAAAGGGCATTAAACAAACTTTTTCGAGTCAACTTGTAGTTGGACAAACAATTTGAGACCGACATATTAAAGTAAAAAAGTGGACAAATAATTTGGAACCGACGTATTAAAATTAAAAAGTGGACAAATAAATAGAGACGAAAACTGAGTATAAGAATATTGTTTAGCAATAAACTATGCTCAACTGCCTTGGAGTATCTTTTCCACAGCAAAAGGAGTCCAAGAACAGTGCTTAAACAAAAACCATAGAAAGGGATCTTTTTAATTCCTTATATTCGGTGGTTGACTATTGCTTGTACTGAATTGTTTTGGAATTGACAAGGGTCATGGTTCAGGTGTCTTTGGGCCCACTCTTAATGCATTGCATCTATCATAGCAACAATATAATTATATATAGTATAGTACTGGCAAGAAAAACGGGAAGAAAAGAAAACCAAAGAGCTTGGATGGAAACTAAACGTAGAATAATACCAAGTACGATATGGGTCTACAAAGAAATCGTGGACAGATCATCTTTGGTATCTTGTCAGGACAATATGTGATATAGCAGTAATAACTTCTGAGATCTCACCTCCAATATATTTTTTTACAATTCCGGTGTCTGAGTTAATATATATTCGCATTTTGATTAATTTTGTTGACTAATTCCATTGCCCACTTAGACTGGCTTCAAAAGAATTGACAACATTGGAAATTTCGAACTTGAAATCTTAACATGAAGCAAGCCTCTGAATCCCTGTCCTTGTTACCTTACGCGTATGCTCCTTGGGAGCATCACCATGGATGTTTACCCCGTTGAGCAACAAGCAGAAAGTCTGTTTACACAGACCTTTTTAAAATAGATCGTGCACAGATCGCAATGTGGGATTCATTCCGGGTCCTACATGAACAATCCGATCCGTTCATTAAATGGAAAGTACCTTTTCTAGGGTTTCTTAGAAAAAATTAGCTCAATCTGATAATTATAAGTGCTTGATTCAATCATTTGACTTTTCATTATTCTAAAATCTGAATGAAAAGTTAGATGATTGAATCAATCACCCATAGGTATCGGATTGATCTAATTTTTTGCAGAGATTATTGAAAAAATATTTTATATTTAATTAACAGATTAGATTGTTTGTGTGAAATCCTGAAATAGACTCCATATTGTAATCTGTGCATGATCTGTTTTCAAAAGGCCTGTGTGAGCGGCGCTCAGCAACAGACCAGGAATCCCATGTACAGTTTACGCCCCAGTCAAATATACGCCCCAAACAAGAAAACAGTCAAAAACCTCAAATTCATTCAACTATTCGTATGTACAGTTTACCAGGAATCTTCTTATATACTGGAGAGATCATGGATTTTTTTGTTGTTTTATTTTAAATTGAATTGTGCAATTGAACAGAGAGGACTCACTCACCACAGAGTACAGATCTCATATTGTAGGGCCAGTAGTGTATTTATCATACATCTTAGTCGTCTGTCTTTGTGTTAAAAGAGGTTATTAGAAGAATAAAATTGAATAATTTTTTGACCATCGATTCGGAGCCGTGCTTTTAGACACGGGTATGTGCTAGTTTACAATATAACTTAGTGGGTTTTTTTTTTGGGTAAAAAAAAAACTTGGTGGTTATTGTTGCATGACCAATTTGATTTTTACATAAAAGATATGCTCAATGAACCAGAGTGAAATGCAATCTAGAAGTAAAAAGTGCTCTCACGTGCCCCTGCATAGTATTTTGTCAAAATGGTACGTAGTAATAGTTTCATTAATAGGAAAACAAAATAAATGAGATAATCACCTAAATGTAGCATCCGTCCTTAATCAAAGGACTAGAAAGCCACAAAGAAGGGTAGCATTTTCACGTACAAATACCCAAACCACTACTATCTCTCAAAGCTAAAGAATAGGTCACCCCAATCGCAGTCTTACACACAATAGAAAACTCACCCCTGATTAAAACTGTAACACGCAAAACACAGCGATGCAGCCAAGCCAATTGATTTGATTCATCATTCAACCGTCACCAATGCCGCCTTCCTTCATTATAAAACCATAACCTCCACCACGGTCGAAATCTAAACCGATGCCTCTAGAATGAAAGGGAAGCCGGGAGAAAGGAAAAGAGAAAAAATCACGAAGAAACTTTCAAATTTGACATTAAGAGAGAAAATCATCACTGAAAAGGAAGAGTTATTCAAAGTGATAGACAATTAAGGAGAAAGAAAACACCAATCATGGATAAAGTCCCTCCTCTTCTACCGTCACATAAGGGTGATGAAAACCCTCGTATAGTCAAGCACTGAACAGTACTGTCCAAAACGACCACATGAATAATCCAAAACTTGGTTACTAATTATTGGGTCCTTCGATGCTATCATCTACCACAAGATGGAAAGCATTAAGATCAATAAGTTGCTTGGGGTTGTTTCGACGGTCATAGGTGTCTGGACCAGTTTATGCGTACCTCAACTAATTTTCTTTCCAGTCTGGTCAAAGACAGACTCTTTACGCTAGGACTAGAAAATTCACAATAAATTATTTTCTTGCAATCTGACTCCAAGAATCGAACCTTACTCTTTACGCTAGGACTAGAAAATTCACAAAAAATTACTTTCTTACAATCTGACTCCAAAAATCAAACCTTAAATAATTGTGTAAAAAATAAATCCACCAACCAACCGCGGCCAAACTTACCAAGAGTATGACCGTTGACAAGTAAGGAATTCTAAAAAGTCAAAGTGAGTACCAACACAAAGGCTAAAGCTACTGTGAAACAGCAGATACCCTTGTCTGAAAAAGTAAAACTATAAGAATTGCTTCATCTACTCCACTCTCACTCACCTTCTCACACTTTCATAAACCTCCCTCTATATCAATTGCCTCAACAGCTAAACTTGTTTTTGTCTCTGTTCCCATACTTGGCTGCACATCTGAATTCTCATGGAGGAACTGAAAACTTGGCTAGATGGGTCTGAGGAGGAGCTACTGAGAGAGCTTTGGGATAATTCATCGCCTTTCTTGCTACAACCGCCGGAATCAACCATCAACCACCTTGTCAACGCCGGCGATTATCCCGGGCCAACTATCGACGATATCGACAATGCTTTATCAGTGACGAATTATAAACACCATTTCCAGGACATCTCACCGGCCAGGTTTACTCTCATACTTACTAAAAAATGAAGATATTTGCCAAAAACGAAGGAAAACTAATTAATGTAGAGTCTAGTCTTTGGTTGTGGAGTTTTTTTCTGGGTAAAAAGTACTTGTGGCATATAGACAATTCATTGAATTGGAACCAGGTTTTTGACATTTTTTTATTGTGTTTCTTGGCAGGATTTCAATATTAGAGAAGGATTTTGGCAAGGTTGAGAACAAGTATACTCTGAGAATTAAGAGTTGTGCTGGTGGTTTGGCTGATGATGGTTATAAATGGAGGAAGTATGGCCAGAAATCTATCAAGAACAGCCCAAATCCTAGGTAATTGGAGTTTTCCTTTACTTTTTCCTTTCTCTCTCTCTCTCTCTCTCTCTCTCTCTCTCTCTCTCTCTCTCTCTCTCTCTCTCTTCTGTCGCAGTGTTTTTCTCCCGTTTTCTTATGTCTAAGTGATACGAGAATTACATTCATATACTTTAACATCAGAAGTATGAAAACGGGAAATTGCATAAATCATGTGAGAGTCCGTAACAACTTAAGCTTATGCAATTATATATCAACTTATCTAAGAAATAGCTCCATACAGGGAAGAAATAAATCAGCAAGCAAAGACTCTTGTAAAGGAGATAAAACAATCAATTCTGACAACATTTAACCCATCGATCTCGTAGTTTTGAATAATGTACAAAGGTGACCAACTAGGCTAACCTTATTTCGTTTATTTTTGACTGTTTTCTCATACTCTGGAGTTACAAGAGCAATGAAATTTTCGACAACTCGTGGAAACCAATTCCCCAAGTCCAAAAACCATCTTATCATCGCTTTCATAGAACTTGATTGTTTTACAGAAAAAACACTTTGTTTTTAATTAATTTTGAGAAATAGAAAATATAGAAATCAGGCCAACCGGACCATGAAACTCTCTAGGAAAACGAATAAATGGTACAGATTTAAAGTAACTCTTCTAGGGATCAAAGAGTTTTGAGCCGTTGATTTGTTGTCATGGACAGTTTCATATTTTCTCTTTCCTGGACTGTACCAAGTTTGTTTGAGAAAACATCATCATACTATATAAAGTAAAGTTCATCAAAAAAGTTTTTCTTTTTCCCTTGTAATTTTATTTTCTAGGAAAGGGAATCTTTTAAGAAGTATACATATGAGGTCCCTTTAATATTGTTGCTTAACAGAGACGTTTTAACATTTTTTGACCTAGTTAATGTTGTTCTCTGCCTTAAGATTTTCCCAAAACTCCTCTCAAAGAAGTTGAAATATCCTAGTGGGAGATCTTTTGTGTCCCAAAAATGACATTAATCTTTTTCTTTCTTTTTTTATAACTGGATATCCGGACCAATTTGCATGCAACCCGACTAATTAATTCTGGGCTCCTGGAGTTAACGGCCAGACAAATTCTCCCGTGGCCTCAAAGTTAAAAATGTTTGGACCTTCGTGGGATTCGAATACGCAACTACATAAAGACAAAATACTTAAATCATGACAATGACTTCTTAACTCCCATCTCATGTAACCACAAACCTAACCCAGAGATATAAAAGACAGGGGAACAACATTTGTTCACCAAGATAATGTATAATATTATGGCAAAGAAGTTCTAATGGGACTTTGGCCATGTACTTGTTTTCCAATTTTGCATTTAAGAGATTAATCCATTAACCACTTCGTTTCCCCTCGTATTTATTTCCCGAGCCACCAGAGGGACAAAAGCTCTAACAAAAAAGGGGTTTACACTCCGGACAGACGAAGAATTTTAACATCGGGTAAGAAAACATTCAATAAAAGTTTGTAACATTGAAAAGGCGCGCGGTATAAAATTTTCCCAATACAAATAACAAAAGTACTACCTGATCGAACAAAAAAAATCGTAGATAGTTCAATTAATCTGCATATTTGTAAAAACATACAATTGTGTATTTACATCTATTTTAAAAGGAAAATTGAAATATGGAACCTCATGTTATATGTTTTTTTTATTTTTATTTTTATTTTTATAAAGATGTACAATCTTAGGAGGAAGTTTAGTAAACTTTTCACGAAGAAGGATATACGGGAGTTGGACTTTTCAAAAAAAAAAAAAAGAACAAAGAAAAGAAAGGCTCATATAATTTAAGTTCAAGGAAAAAAAAACTGCCCTAATTGTAAAAAAATTCTAAAAATGGATAGTCAGTCGCCCCAACTCATCTACCGCTTGGACCGTCATCGTTGCCTTAGCCATTGATAATTGACCTTAAAGCCCAAGACCAATGCTTTACTATATATCACACAGGTTACTATATCGCGTTGTTTTTGTGGAATTTGACAGGTAAATTCATAACCGTTAATCTAACCAAAAGCTTATGTAGAGGGGTAAATTCATCTTAATATTTCCAACATGCCTCCTCACGTGTCTCTCCTCTACAAGTGGGCCACCGCATGTTAGTTCTTTACTCATTGGGTTGGCGATAAGATTCGAACAAGTGGGCCAGATAGCATTTGCCAACGGGCTTAATTTTGACTGTTCAACAAGTGGGCCTTACCCAATTCGTTTTGACAAACCCAAAGGATGTTGAACCCTTATGTTTTCTATGATCATTCACGTATTTTTTGTTGCTGTGATGGAAAACAGGAGCTACTACAAATGCACAAACCCTCGATGCAGCGCCAAGAAGCAGGTCGAGCGCTCAAGCGATGACCCAGACACTCTCATCATCACCTATGAGGGCCTCCACCTCCACTTTGCATACCCGTATTTCCTCCTCGACCCACCACCCCAACAACACGTCAACCCACCATTCAAGAAGCTCAAGAACAATGATGTCTCGAACTCCGAGGCCCAAGCCCAACAAACCCTCCCAATAGAGGAAGACGACGACAAACGAAGCCCAGAAAACTCGTCTGCAGACCCGTTCCACGGCACATTCATGCACTGTAGCCCAGAAGGAATAGGCTCACAAGGCCTGCTCGAAGATGTGGTGCCTATGATGGTTAGAAACCCATCAAACCACCAATATTTCTCCTCCAATTCTTCATCTTGCTCTTCATATCCTTCTCCACCTGCTTCACCTTCTCTCTCTTGGTCCCCTAACTATTCCACTTCATGTTTTAATATTGGCCTCTATGATGGGCTGTCAGGTGAACATTTCTAGTCCAGCATCCTAGTTAGTATATGATTGAATAAGCCTTTAGAAGATGTGATGTGATTTTGATACTTCACTTTTAACCGGTGGCACTCCACTTTTTGTTTTATAATTTCACATATGATTAAAATACAAAGTGGAGTGTCAGTGACTAAAACTGAAGTGTCAAAATCAATTTCCTTAGAAGATCTCTTTATGTGAGAATCATATTGAAATGATGTGCTAGAGATATATAGATATGTTGTTGGAAGATGTGTAATGGCTACATATCGTTTTGGAGTGATGTGGGTGGGAATTTGGAATAAAGATAAATAGGGATTTGTTTGTGAAGTTCAATGGTTGTGAATTTATCCCACTCCTTCCTTGCAATTGGTTTCTCTAGATAATTTGATGTCCAATCAAAATTTATTTTTTTGGACTTTGTTTGGGACATGTAAGAAATGTCTTTATATTGAGAATCTTTTCAAAAAAGTTTATCGGTATTACATTTTTTCTCTTCCTTCTGTGGAGACAGATGAGAAATATCGAAGAAATTAACAACAGATTGAAACAAAAAAAAAGAGAAACAGAAAGTCAAAATGGACAAGCATTGCAAATTAATTGCTCATCAGAAAAGGGGAAAAGAAGTAGAAAAATGGCCTAATTAATTTTCAAGAACACGTGCAAATGGAACAATTAATCTATGCATCACAGCCTTAGCAAAACATTGAGAGTAGCCAACCCCACTCTTTCCATTTTAACAAATACGTACCATCCACAAACTCGGCAATAAACGGTTTAAATTTCATATCGATTGAACAAATTTCATTCGTTCAATTGAGATAAAATTTAAGCTGTTCATTGCCGAACATAAACAGTCTGAATGGGATCAACACTCATGCTGTCCCTTGGGACCGGGTGCAATCCAAACCCGGTCACAGCAACCCAAAAGCTCATATGGGTTCCACAGTGGTGTTGTGGCTGATCTTCCAACCACAGGCCTGATTCGCCTGAAGGCTGAAACATTAACGTCTATATTTCGTTAAATGACCACAATGTCCCCCATTGATCAACACACAGGCCACCTACACAAGGTCAAAAGCGGGAACTTCATAACCCCATCCAAGGCGGTCTCTCTCTCTCTCTCTCCCATTTTCCGGTTAACAAACACTGCACTTTTTCCATGCTCACAGTTCATCCCTCCTCTTCTCTCTCTCTCTCTCTCTCTCTCTCCTCTGACACACGTTTCGAACCATACCGAAGTTTTCGCCCCTATAGGGCCCCTATTAGAAGCGGATATATAATTTATGCGATAACCCTGTTTTTATCCGATCGCTCATTCTAGGGTTTCCTCATCTCCGACCAATTCATGTTCAGAGTGTAGTCGCAATGATTTATTCACGTCTCGCACGCTCCCTCTCCCGCTCCTATCGCTCTGCATTTCATCCGGTAATATTTTTCTTCCGCTTGTTTATAAGATTTTTTTACCGTATATCTCTGTTTTTATAAGATATATTAGGATAAATCTAATTTACACGCCTTGTGTATCGTAAGACGGCAACGATATTTTGCCTTGAATGTCGCGGAGCTTTTGCGGCGTTGTTACAAAGCAGAGCTGTTAGAGAAGTATTAGGCAGAGATTTTGTGGTTAGGTTATGAAATTTTACTAATGTTATGAATCATTCGGTTTTTCGTATCCATTTTTTTGGGGATAACTCAGTGCTTTGGCTAGCTTCCGCGAACCTCGACTAATTCTAGGCCCTAATCAGGGGCGGAGCCAGAAATTTTGATTAGTGCGGTCAAAATTAGATTCATAGGCAATATAATTTTCTCTTTTTTCTAGTCCGAAAAATAAGCAAATTAAGTGATTAATTACAAGATAGACATACACTGATAATTGAATTTTGCGTTATAATTATCCCCAAAGACTTATTATATATGTAAAACAATGCATCATAGTCTCATTCATTAACAATATTAACTCTCGGAAAGAAGAGAACAATTGGGACTTCCTGTATTTGAAGCAAGTTGGGGCAATTTACATATTTTGATTATTTTCTATGGGGTCAAAATAGCAAAATTTGATTGCAAACTATCAAATATTCTCATGAGAAATCAAAGTGAGTGGGATGACCCCACTCGTACCTTAGTGCCTCCGCCCATGGGCCTAATTTCACCACCCACTTACAGGGAGCCCAATTTAAATTGGAGCAAAGCTCCATAGGGACTGCCCCAGTGGAGTTGACAGTACTTGAGAGGTTTCAAACCTAAGACGTCAGGAGTCATTTCCAATTTTTGGTGATATAAGTTAACTCCCTCTGTCCCAAAATATTTTTCCGGTTGGCAAAACGAGAATTTATAACTAATACATATTTTTCAAGATAAAATCAAAATTTTCAACAATTTAGTAGTTGTTAATGAGTTCTTTCTTTTTATGAAAAAAGTTTGAATGTTTTCTGAAAACCAGAAAACTCAGTTTCATACAAGTCCTTGTTTATAGACCTTGAAGTTCCCGCATACAAGCAAGCACAAACATGAATAGGAGCAGGCAATGGGATTTTAGTGAAATTTGCTCAAGTGGATGTTCTCTTTTTTATTGGCTCAAATCTCTTGATTTATTTGTTGTATTATTTGAGCAGATTCATTCCTTTATGGATGACTAAGGCTTCCTGCATTACCACATTGTGTTTTATGGGATGACTCATAGACCTTATCTCTAACCACTTACGGGGAGCATATGCATGCACCTTTGAGTGGTGTGCGCCACCAGTGAATACAGTTATTGGTAGCTTATTTGTTTTGTTTTGTTTCCTTTTGTTTTGTTTTTTCTTGGCAGAATATTATTTCTGGTAATTATGGTGTAAGGGAAGTGCTTTCGAAGGAATTAGTTGCTTCAAATGGCTGCAGTGGAGAGGGGTTAGGGGTTGTGAGGGGTTATTTGACTTCAATAGGAGCAGTGGCTGGGAAGCAGCTTGTTTCCAATACATACTTGCCAGGCTTCAACTCCATTTTTTCTAACCCGCGACTTCGGCGACTTTTTTGTAGTGAAGCTCCGAAGAAAAGAAGTGAGAAGTATTGGGCTTTGTGTTTTTGTTATATTCTGTTTTGATTTTTTTTGTTTAATTGGTTTTTCAATGTATGTTTGATTGGTGTTTCTTTTTTGTAAATGTTTTGTAGACTATGAGAATTACTACCCAAAAAATAAGAAGGAAATACCGAAAGAGAACAATCAGAAGTCAGAGTCCAAAGGTATGCACACAATTTCTGGAAAGTTTGATACCTTGATTTCAACTGTAATAGCTTTTTGGAATGGAATACTGATGTGTTGAAAGTTATGTGCTTGGTTTATTGCAAAAGGCTTTACCATCATGATTGCCATCAACTTATGTGGTTGGTTCACATTTTGAACTTCAAGCTTCCACTTTTTTTTTCTTTGTGCCCGTTTTGCATGCGCTTCGTACACCATTGACGCTTTGCTCTCCTCTTATTCTTCGTTGGACGGTTTGGATGGACTTCGCTGTTCTTTCCCAACTAACTAGAAAAGGCTGTATCACACAAGATGTCGATTCGTTTTCCGCCCCCAATGAGATAGTGTTATAATGATGGTATTTTATATATGAAATGACCGAGCAGCAGAATGTGCCATGTCATTCTCCATGAGGATTTTGTATATGTATATATATATTGCAGTTTTTGCATTTTGGGATTGTAGCAGTGCATGTAGTTTGCCTCCAGCAGCCACACTATCTACTGTTTTCTATCTTGGGTTTGTTAATGACACTTTCTATCACCAAGAAAATCTATACTATAAACAACTTGTATATAATTTGTATAAATCAACCCAAATATAGCCTTAAATCCGAATCAATTAGGGTTGGCTATTATATATAATTTTTACGATCCTTGTAATTTTTGCAACTACTGTTTGATGGGTGATGGATAGTGATTTGTGGGAGGCTTGGACCCTCTGTATTTCTGTATTATACCCAAGTTGTAGCTTGGATGATTTCTTCAAGTATTGCAGGGGTTCTTTACCTCATGCCTCCACTGCTTGTGTTTATGGGCAGGTATGTGATTATGCTTGCAGAGAATTTAAGCTTTCTTTAGGGCGGCATAGATGTTCAATTAGCTAAATTGTGGAAATGACCAGGGACAAAAAATGTGGCGCAAGCATTCTAGCCTTTAGGAGTGGCATAATATTATGCTAACATTGATATACTCTCAGGCCTTACCTTTGAGTTATCATGTCCTATGGCTTACTCATTCTTCATTTCCTTTCATTCTTATTTACCAGAGGAATCAAGTACAGGTGATCATGGGAACTCTCAGGAAAACTTCATGAAGCAGTTTCAGAATTTTGTCACACCTTTGTTGATTATTGGGTTGATGGCCTTATCATTTAATTCAGCTCCCCGTGAGCAGACACAGGTATGTGTTTCTCTATGTGCTTAATTCTCGCTCTTTCCATGGCTACAAGAGAACAGTCGTGTTTGCAAGGTGCTTACTTGGAATTTGGAAATGTGAAGCAATAATGTCTATCCTTCCGCTGTGGGAAATGATATTCCTACATGAAAGCCTGGAATGTCCAGGTTTAATTACAAGGGGTATAGTATGGAGAATTTATGAAACTTTGAGTTTTTTACATTTTGTGGTCGGCATTAAATTGGCTAACATCTTGAATTGTAAACATGTTTTGGTTACATGAAACCTGTTAGATTGAGCAACTGTGGAGCATCTAATGTGTCAGTTTTCACTATGTTTGATAAAGTCATTCGTTTGCATGAAGCAATTAATCGTTTTAATTTGCAATTTGATGTTCTCCTTGACAACAATGGTGGACCATTTTATAGTCATAAACTTGTTATGTATTACAATTTCATATTTTAAATCATGATTCCAATTACATCAGATTCATGTTTTGTTTCTCAATTCATGTTTGGTGGAATATATTTTGGGAGGGATCCGTCTAGTTGCTATGCGGCGATTAATCACTGATTACTAATTGATGTGGGGCCGATTTATCGCCAATTACTAGGCCTTGAAGCTCGAAGGTGACCGACCGCCCGACTAGCGCCTATGGAGTTTTAGAACGTTGGTTGAATCACTGATCATCCACGGTACAAGTCACAACGTATGATGTGACTCTTGAACTGTTGGCCCTGACAAATTTAAACCCTTTTGCCTCTTGTTTCGTGGAAGTACAGGAATACAGCTCTGTAGACTTTTTAATGCGTAAACGAGCAATACCCTACAAGATTTGTTAACCGTTTGTTGATTTGAGGGTTTAGTAGGATCAAATGAGACTTTGTGGGTTCTAAAAAGTTTTACTGTGTATCTTAGACGCGCAGATGATTCTTGATTTGGTAACCATGGGCCCTTTTAGTGAATGCAATCTGTTCAAGCTAATCAACAGGAGATAAAAATGAATTCAAAAGACAAAAATCTGAAACAGGAAATGAGAGGAAATAGGGAATTTTGTGAAAATATATTCAGGTTTATGTTTCCCACCAAATGAGACAAAAATTTCCTGTATGTATTTTGCCATTAAGTTGCAGCTTGATGTAGGAACAAACGAGACTAAATTAGTACTTAATACGCATGTATAAATCAAGTAGAGTCTAAAGTTCACTTACACGAACAGAACTAATATTTTGGTCTTGTTACCAAGAATTTACATGGCATACATTGTTATATTGCATGTGTGTCAAGATTTTATTATCTTTGGACATTCCATGTGTTGGATAAACCAAACCAAACCAAACTGAGCCTTGTGTCCCAATTAATTGGGGTTGGCTACATAAATCCTATTTTTCCATTGAGCTATGTCCAGGGCTACCTATTCGCTTAGATTTAGTAAGCCCAAATCCTTCCGTATCATGGCATCCAAAGTCAGTTTAGGTCTTTCCCTAGCCCTACTATCCACTACTATCATGTCACTCTTCTTGACTAATATGTTTGCATGTGTTGGATATTTATACTTATTGCATTTACATATTAGTGGCATCTAATCTCTCTCTCTCTCTCTCTCTCTCTCTCTCTGTGATACATGTTGACTAATGTGCATGTTTGTCGTTACTCTTTGGGATGAACTGAGTGGTTCATATTATTCAGATTAGTTTCCAAGAGTTCAAGAACAAGCTGCTTGAGCCTGGTCTGGTGGATCACATTGTTGTTGCAAATAAGTCAGTCGCTAAAGTGTGTGTGAAGAGCTCCCCATCTGCTACAAATCAAACAAACAATGAGGTTGTTCAAGGTCCTGCTGATGGTGCCCATGGTAGACGAAATGGAAGCCAATACAAGTACTATTTCACTATTGGAAGTGTCGAGTCTTTTGAGGAGAAGCTGGAAGAAGCCCAAGAAGCATTAGGAATTGATCCTCATAACTATGTTCCTGTGACATATGTCTCTCAACTGAACTGGTACCAAGAATTCATGAGGTTTGCCCCAACAGTCTTGCTTTTAGGAGCCGCCTTATTCATAGGAAAAAGAATGCAGGGTGGATTTGGCATTGGTGGTCCCGGTGGCAAGGGTGCCCGTGGTATATTCAATATTGGAAAAGCACAGGTTATGAAGATGGATAAGAACTCCAAAAACAAGGTCAGGCATGGTTTATCATATTCTATTGAATTTTCAAGGGCATCATATTTAAAACCATCTGGTTATGCGTATTTTATAACTGTATTTTCTATCTAAATTGCGATTGTAATTATGCTTCCTGAGGTTGTCCACCCTCGTTTTTTTGTAAAGGACTTCCTTGCTGTTGGCCTGCATAAATACGAATTCCACTGCACTAATGCCCTACCTGTTTGATCTTGCGAAATGTCTGTCATACTCTTGTTTGGAAACGTAATTGATATTCTTCATTCTTGAAATGTTCTGAGTAGTCAAGTCTATTCCTGTTTCAGTTGTAAATATCTGTTGGCCCTTCGAAATTTGAGTTGGGGAAAAATAAGAAACTCATCTCTTCTGTATCAAAGTTAATGAGAAATATATTTCTGCAGTTGATTTTTATTTGTCATTTTTTTTTGGCCAAGTATAGAAATATTCTTCTCCTATTTTGAAGTGCTTCTCGGCATCCCCCAAATCCTACTGATGACGTGAATAGTGGTCCCCAGCTCCCCTCATAGGTTGAAAAAAGATCATTGTGGAATTTGGAACTACCAAAAATTATGTTGGTTGAATGAAAACTTCTGCACTTGTTTTTCTTTGTATGACCAATTTGCATAACTTGATAATTGTATGACTAGAACCAGTTTCGATATGTGGATAGTTACTTTTGGATATCTATGTTTGTATGCGCGTAGAAATTCATGTTCTAACAATGTTACATGGACTCTTCTGGTACCCTTAAAATAGGCTAGGAATATTTCTTTACTTATGAATCTAAGCTTGCCTTCTGCAAATATCTTAGAAAGTTAGAGGATTCAATCAGTGGCTACGGGTATCATACTTGTTCCAGATATGTCCCTAGATCCATACCCCACTCTTGGATGCATACCCCCCCATGTCTTACTATTTGAGCTTAGGAAGTTCCCACGCTGGGTTACCAATGTTTACTAATGCATGTTGAAAATCTTGGTTGCATAGGCGTTGAGAGTCATACTTAAGTGTGGGTGGAGTTCTTTTTATCTTTTTTTTGTCCGTGTGTGTGTGAAAGGTATCTTGTTAAAGTTATTTAAGGGCTTGGAGTGTTTTATATTCACTTCATTTTTTTCACCACAAAGGGAAGTTTATTTTCCTGCTGGTGGGTGTTCTAATCCTGAAATGTCAGGGATCTTAAAGCTCAATTTACCTGTTAGAAATTATGGCTATCGTTTAATTCTTTAGCAAATTCCTCTAATTTTATCGGTGTTTTAGGTATTCTTCAAAGATGTGGCTGGATGCGATGAGGCAAAGCAAGAAATCATGGAGTTTGTCCACTTTCTCAAGAACCCAAAGAAGTACGAGGAGTTGGGTGCCAAAATTCCAAAAGGAGCTCTTCTTGTTGGCCCTCCTGGGACAGGAAAGACACTTCTTGCTAAAGCTACTGCAGGTGAATCTGGTGTGCCTTTTCTATCTATATCTGGTTCAGATTTTATGGAAATGTTTGTTGGAGTTGGTCCATCAAGGGTCAGGAACTTATTTCAAGAGGCAAGACAATGCGCTCCTAGCATTGTTTTTATTGACGAGATCGATGCAATTGGTCGAGCACGAGGGCGTGGGGGATTTTCAGGGGGCAATGATGAGCGTGAGAGTACTTTAAATCAGTTGCTTGTGGAAATGGATGGATTTGGAACTACAGCTGGAGTTGTCGTACTAGCTGGCACAAATAGGCCTGATATTCTAGACAAAGCCTTATTGAGACCTGGTCGGTTTGATCGTCAAATTACAATTGATAAACCTGACATAAAAGGCCGTGACCAGATATTTCAGATCTACTTGGCGAAGTTAAAACTTGATCAAGAGCCATCATATTACTCTCAAAGACTTGCTGCTCTAACTCCTGGATTTGCTGGAGCCGACATTGCAAATGTTTGTAATGAAGCTGCTTTAATTGCTGCAAGGAATGAGAGTACACAAATTACGATGGAACATTTTGAGGCAGCTATAGACAGGGTCATTGGAGGTTTAGAAAAGAAGAACAAGGTATGTGTTAGATCAACCATCTTTATTTCCTGTTTAGCTACAGGTGGCTTTTGAAACTATGAGTTGTCTGTCGTCAATGTGATCTTATTCATTTGTTCGGTTATTGTGTTTGATTTGAAAGACTCGAATAAGCGTAGCGAAGAGAAGAGCATCCATTATATTGCTTTGGATTGGGAATGACCACTAGTGAGAGGGCAAAAATAGGGGGAAGGACAAAGGAAAAAGCTATTGGCTCAAACTCATAAGCATTTTTCATTGTTGGACAATCACATAATATTATGCTCTCCGTAAGATGGCTTGCATTTAATGCGAGAAAGATAGAAATTGTAAAATAGTGACTAGAAGAATTCCTATCATGTTTCGTGTGTTAGGGTACACAAATATGATAAAAATCACTTAAGAGAAATAACAAAAACTGAAATAATATTGGGGTGGATGATCTTCCATGTTATTTCTTTGTACTCTTTCTTACCTTTTGTTGACCCTTCAAGTTAGTTTCATGATGGGCTCTCTTTAGTAGGGTTGGGATTCGCAGGATCTAGACCACACGGAAGGCTGGTTACTAGTTTAGATTTTGGTTGATTTGGCTCAAAAGTGGTTCCTTGGTCTTTCTTATTAGAGAGTATCCATGTGACTAGAGCTTTGAGTCCCCAATCCTATTAGAAAGTAACCTCAACCCAGAAGAAGAATTCAGATCAGTTCTAATGCATGCTTCTGGGAACCCAGGCAAGTTAGGCAATAGCTGCATCTCACTTGACCATATGAATTTAAAAGCAAAGTTCTATGCCTTGTGCCTTCATTTTACTTTTATTCTTTTCTTGTCCTTTATAGATTACATTCCAAGGTCCAGTTCTGTACGACATTTCCATGTGTATCAAGAGAAACCAAACCATTTTCCTTTGACTTGTGGAAGTATGGGTATGCCTATTCAATGCTTGGGTTAAAGATTCTGGCACCAAATATTGTGGCTGCACCCTTTAAAAGACTCTCACTGAGGAGCAAAGTACTTCATCGCTTGCTTTTATTACAATATAATTTTGAGATTATATATGCTATGCATAGGCTCAACTCAGGACACTTCTTCATGCCATCGCTCCCTATCCCCACCACCACTTCCATTTCAGCAAAAATGATACCACACAACTTTCTCCCTTATTTTGTAGAAAAATAAAATAAAAATCTCCAATAAAACTGCATGGACATTGTTCACTTAATTTTTGGACATTCCAAAAAATAGATCCAAGGGGTAGAGAGCAAATTCTGGTTGCTTTCTTCAGCATGACAGCTGCTGCTTCTCTTTGGTCCCCGTCCCTTTTCTACGAAGCAAAATTGGAGTGCTAAGAGCTAAATGGGCCAATATGCACCGTTGGTGACACAATGCAAGGGCATATGGAGCTTTAAGGACTTCGTTCAACGCATTGAAATTTGAACTGTAAATGTGTATTCATGACCCCTGTAAAGATGATATAATCTGCCAGTGGCGTCTGCTTTTCCTGCTTGGTAGCACCACTTTATGAATGACTTGTTATATTATTCATCAAATTGAGAATTGTGGAAAGAGAGATAATTCATTCTCTCTTTTTCCTTACAGGTGATAAGCAAGCTTGAAAGGCGGACGGTTGCGTACCATGAATCAGGTCATGCTGTTGCTGGTTGGTTCTTGGAACATGCAGAACCGTTGCTCAAAGTGACAATTGTTCCTCGTGGTACAGCAGCTCTGGGGTTTGCTCAGTATGTTCCTAATGAAAATCTTTTGATGACCAAAGAGCAGCTCTTTGATGTGACATGCATGACCCTTGGGGGTCGAGCAGCTGAGCAGGTCAATATATCAATCCCCTTCCTCCTCTTTGCTTTTGCTATTTTTGTGGATAGAGTTCTGAGTTAACGTCAGCAATGTGTTCAAGCACCTGTCTTTTAAATCTTTCTAATTGCAGAAAGAAAATATGTGAACTCCAGCTCTGCGTGGTTCAACCACCCGGAAAAAAATAAAATAAAATAAATAAAATCAAGCCAGTGATAGAATTCTTAATTTCCATTTGTTACCCGAATATCTTGAAATTGGGGTAATCACTGATAGGAATAGCAATAATCAGAGTTCTGTAGATATTTTATTACATAAAAAACCAAGCCACAAACAAGAAAACCATGGTGAATACATAAAACAAGTAATTTAACTTCTTACGTTTTCAGTAACATGGCTTATATCTCTAGCATTGAGTATTGTACCTTAAGACATCAATACTCTTGATTAGAACCTAGATTCCCCTGCAACCCTTTCAAGCAATAAGAACTCTGATGTTTGTGAAGAAAATGGTATCATGAATGTTGTTTCTTTGATCTTCTGAGTTGGCTTTACTTGAATTGCCAAACATTAGGAACTTTTCATTTATGTGTGATGTTCTTCCTATATCGGCTAAAGGAATGTGCGATTTGTGTGTGTTATTTGATCCAGTAGGTAGTGGTAACATTTTGTGCAATAATATGATTTTCCACAATGTTATTAAACAATATTTTCAGTACACAGGTTTGACGTGTGGAAAGAGTGCTTCTGGTTTAACCTATATTTGCATGGAACTTCTGATCTTCTGATTTTCTTAACATGTAAATGTTTGAACCTTTCTATTCTCACAAGTCTGATTATGCTTTTGGAAGTAGGTTTTGCTGGGAAAGATTTCGACGGGAGCCCAAAACGACTTGGAGAAAGTGACCAAGATGACCTATGCCCAAGTGGCAGTCTATGGTTTTAGCGACAAAGTAGGTCTTCTCTCCTTCCCTCAAAGGGACGATTCCTTTGAAATGACCAAGCCTTACAGCAGCAAGACTGCGGCAATTATTGACAATGAAGTGAGAGAATGGGTGGGAAAAGCATACAAGCGCACTCTACGGCTAATAGAGGAGCACAAAGAGCACATTGCAAAAATCGCAGAGTTGTTGCTTGAGAAGGAGGTCCTTCATCAAGACGACTTGGTTCGAGTACTGGGTGAGCGCCCGTTTAAGAGCAGTGAGCCCACAAATTATGATAGGTTCAAGCAAGGGTTTCGAGAAGAGGATAAAGAAACGAAACAAACAACTCAGGGTGGGACCGTGGAGGAAGATGGGTCATCATCGCCTCTGGGACCTGAGGTGGTGCCGGCATAGTGAATAAATAGGCTTAGGGTTGTATAAATTATTGATTTAGGTGGTTTCGCTCATGGCCTGCTCCCTTTATTTGAGGTTTCCGAATTTGTAAAAAATTCTCACATCTCAAATAGTTGTACTCGGAGAGGTGCTTCTATATTTGACTATTTTCAGACCATGCATTGGTGTGGAACTAAATCTTGAATTGGGAACGGAGATGGCAAATGAAGTGATGACTGAGCGTTTCAAGCTTCTTGCTTGTTCAAGTTGGATGGCTATCAATTCTTCAGTTTGTATGTTTCCTCCTTACTTCTTTAAGCCATGCCTATGTGGTGCCCAAGTTGTCCATCCGGGCCATCCAAAAGTGTGTTGGACGGCCCAAATTGAAACATTTTTTCTCCTCTCATCCCACCACTATCTCTCCACTTTCAATTTCCAAATTTAAGTCGTTCAAAATCGAAATGGACCGTCCGAATGCTCCAAGCGGGCACACGTGGTACTCATCTGGTACCCAAAAATTTCTCAGAAATTAGGGACAGAATCTTCTCTATTTTGCTGGGAGCATTTGCTACCATACTACAACAATATCTTATGTCTCTAGAATAGAGAGATTTTAATCTTGGAGATTTAAAATTTAAAATTTACACAATCTCATGACGCTGTGATACCATTGGGAACAAATAGATATCCTATAGGCAAACTCATAAGAGAATAAATTAAATTCTAGGGCTGCTCGCGGTCCGGTTCGGTTCGGATTTCTAGGAATCCGAGGACCGAACCGCTAGTCACGGTTTTTACAAAATGAAATCCGCGTCCGAACCGAAAGTCCTACGGTCCGGTTCCAATCCGATTCGTGACTCGCGGATCGGTTACGGTTTTGTCCACAGATTTTAGCAAAAATAAAGGTCAAGCATATATCTCACAATAAAAAGAAAGAAAGTTACATTCAGAATTAAGTTTAATATCACCTGAAAATACTTGTTGCATAAACTACAAAAGACTTATTTCATAAATCAAATTCTAAAGAATTTAAACACTAGTAGGATTGTCTCATTATAGTATATTATATAACATAAAAGAACTGAAAAAGAAACGAACTACATACTGAAACTCAACTAGATTACCCGTAATTTATAAAAAAAAATTACGATTTACTCCCTATATTTTATTTACATCTACACTATATCTCATTATTAAGATAAAATACTAAAATTTGAAGAAAAAAGTGTTAACATTACTAACAATTTATTATATAAATACACATATATATATTATTTATATAAAATAAATATCTCACGGTCCGGTTCGGTTAATCCACGGTTTCGTAATGAAAATCCATGGACCGAACCATGAGTCACGGTTTTCTAATTTTTCAATCTGTGTCCGGACCATTAATCCACGGACAAAATCCAAAAGGTACGGATCGGTTCGGTCCGGACCGGTTTCACAGTTCACCGGATTTTTTGAGCAGCCCTAGGTGGCATGTTGTCAATTTTTTCTTTCTTAAATGTGTAAAGAAGCTCTCTAGATTTTGAGAGACAAATCTTAATCCTACTCGAAAGAAAATAATCGCTACAAATACCTATTACGTCACAAGTTTGACATACTGTGGACCCTACAACAACGTATCTTAAGGCTAAATTCCGTTAAGGGTGTTTTTTGGATTTTTGAGGTTTATGTTGGATATTTTCAAAAATATTTAGGTAAAACTCATTATTTTTTACTTTTTTTAATTTGTCTTAATGAGACGAATCAATAATCCACAAAAATCAAAGTCCAAAACTAACAAACGTGAGAAAAAAATTTGAATAAGGACAAAATAAGAAAAAACCTAAAAATCTTAGCGAAACTTAGACTAAATGATGCTTGCATATGATTGGATTGCATTTTTCTTCTCCTCAATGATGTTTGCCCTTTCCCTCTTGATGTACCCTTTATCAAGTTTCTAATAATAAAAAATGTGCCTATCAAAAAAAAAACTTGGCATAAATATGAACTTCTCAAATCCAATTTTTCGTTTAGTCTTATAATTGATTCTTTTTGTATGGTAATGATATTTCAGGTTTTACCATCCATAACAAGCATAAAAGGAGACTTTATTGAGTTTGCAAATGGTAAGACAAATCGATTCCAAGCTATTGTGTTTGCCACCGGCTACAAAAGTACTGTCCGAAAATGGCTCAAGGTATTTACTTCGAAATCTATTTAATTAAGTGTTAAAATTAATCATCGGTATCCTATATACCATTGAGTTCTACTGGATAACAAAACCTTTACCAAACAACCTCAATATGTTTGTACATAGCCTCCTAAAATACTTTTGGAATATTTAAATATCCATCCTCTTTATTCATATCATGTAAGAATTCATCCCGCCCTTTTTTCATGCTTATGATTTCATCCTTTTAGTGTGTGAATTACCTTTTTTACCCTTTTTACTATGATATATATTATATTATATTATATTGCTTTCCTAATTTAGTGGGATTTGAATTGATTATTTTCCCAATTCAATGGAATTGGATTGGATTATTTTCCTAATTCGATGAGATTTGGTAAATTTCAATATGATTGATTACTCTTTTGTTTTAATCATGGAACGTATTTGAGAGATCGATATTTTTAGGAATATAATATGATAAGTTGACCATATCTTTTCATTTTTTCTTCATTCTTCGAGTTGACCAACGGAACATGGCTAAATTACCATAAAAAATATATATAACATGACATCTTCAAACCGTTACATGGTTAAATTACCAGGATATGACATGGTTAAATTACCATGACATTACATAGTAAATTACTTATGATTTCATCCTAAAGTTCTAGGCATATATAGACAAGAATTTTGGGATGTAAATTACTTATGA